>CM059193.1:38834792-38893988 GCA_030323885.1 Branchipolynoe longqiensis
TCCTCTCTCTACAGACACCCCACACACACCTCGCCTCTCCCCTACATACAACCCCCACCTACAAACACACCTCTCCTCTCTCTACAGACACCCCACACACACCTCGCCTCTCCCCTACATACAACCCCCACCTACAAACACACCTCTCCTCTCTCTACAGACACCCCACACACACCTCGCCTCTCCCCTACATACAACCCCCACCTACAAACACACCTCTCCTCTCTGTACAGACATCCTACACACACCTCGCCTCTCCCCGACATAAAATCCCCACCTACAAACACACCTCTCCTCTCTCTACAGACATCCTACACACACCTCGCCTCTCCCCGACATACAACCCCCACCTACAAACACACCTGTCCTCTCTATACAGACACCCCCCCCCCACACACACATACAGTCCCATATAAACTCATCTACAACAGAGTACAGTAAAACCTCCCTAACCAACCACCTCCACAGATCGACCACTCCGCTATATCGATCGCTTTATTTGGGTCCCAACAATACCATTGTAACCATATTCTAACTCCCTAAACTGGCCACCTCCCTAAATGGACCACTTAAAGTCGGTCCGAAGGCAGGTAGTTTTATAGAGGTTTTACTGTACTCTTGTTCTGGTGAATGGAGACGAATTTGTTCAATTTTCACTCTGAATAAGATGTATATAATATATATATATATATTCTTTTATGTATATATATATATATATATATATATATATATGAGTTCAGGGGCAAAACCCAGTAAACGCCAATCAAAAAATTGAGATAAAAATTGGAGTCAAACGTTCAAAAGGTTCATTATTTACATCCATAGATTTATATTTCCAGTCTGAATAACATACACAACTGAACTATGCAATATGAACTATTTATAAATACATATTAACGCATACGGACTTATTCAAATATAAATAACGGAATCATTCCATAATTCAAATAAGTGCTGTGGAAAAAATATAAATTCCGGCCGACAAGTAAACAATCACTTCAGATATGTCCTATGGACAATTAAAAAATGTTGTTTATTTCCATCACCGTATATTCTATAACTGTATGTGTATATATATGCTGCATAAGCCATTGTACGAGTATAATAAGGCCGGAAGCTTCCATCTGCTCCTCAGCCCTAACCCCTCCCCTAATCATCGACTTGAGGAGCCTATCTAGTCACCTACACTTCCATGCTACTCACACTCAGATCCGTTAGGGGGCGCCACCCGACTGCGCACACACCACTGCCCCACTGCCCCCCCCCCCCCCCCCCCCACCTGCACTCACTGTACCGCCGATATGAGAAGAAAAAAATATATATATGAGAAGAAAAATATATATATATAAGAAGAAAAAAATGCTGCTGCTCTGCTTATTTATTCAGCGACACGGCTATTCAAATAGTTTTTTGCTCGATCTTTTTATGGTACAAAGAAAAACTAAGGTCCACATTCAATATCCTAGCCCTGGTGTCGTATGCTACATACAATATACGATACATGATTCACGAGAAGAAGAAAAAGAAGAAAACCACAGTCAAAGTGGCTGTTCATGGGGTCTGAATTCATTCATACACGACACCCGATGGGCGGACTATTGAATCAGTGCGTCTAGCCACATGTGTGTGTCTTTTTTGGGGGTACATTTTGATTAAAGTTTCATAGTCCGATGGTTTTGAGTTTCTGAAATTTTCTGAGATAAATACATTAAGTTGATCGTTATTATGTGCCTTACTTTAGCTTGAAGTAACATTTATTTTAAGTGGCTACCTTTTGAGATATTTGAAGTGGAACCATGCAAAATTAATTTTGGCAAGCACGCCAAAACTCTGGCCCCATAGGCTTCTGCAGTAACAGGGTCTATTCAATTGCCTCGGCATTCCCTTCTGTGTGGTAACAAATGTTTAATAAGTGCACCAGTATATAAGTTAGATATGTAGAATCACATTTAGATAATTGTTTTGGTTTTGAAAATTTGATATTTCATCGGACTATGCAGCTTTAAGCAGGGGAAATTTCAATCACGGACGATTGGTCTTCCTCATTCCACTACTCCTTGCCCTATCCTAATAGTGCCGAGCGCCGGGCTAGGTAGCATCGAGTATCAATTTTTAAGTCATTGGTTTGACTAGACCACGGTTCGAACCCACGAGCTACCAAAAAGGGAGGCGGCCACTCAATCAACTCAATCGGCCATCCCATCTGGGTTTTCATGGCGGAATTGAAGTAGGATTTGAAAGCCTGTTGCCTATCACTTAGCACATATTACATAAACATGTAACATATATAATAGAGATAGTATATATTAATAATACAAAAATAACAGAAATATATACTATGTCTATAATATTATTATACTCATAGACATAGTATATATTTCTGTTATTTTTGTATTATAGATTTTTTTTCCATGGAGCATTCAAAATGAGCCACTACCCACATTAGTTCTTAGCACTGCCACCAGAGGGTAGGTTGGTGATGGAAATCCACTATAGGACCTTTTCCACAGATCATGCTAAAACGCAGTGAGTCGCTACTTACAACATGAGTTCTGCCCCTGCCGCTAGAGGGAGGGCGGGTTGGTGGTGGGAATTCCAAATAAGACCTTTTTCACAGAGAACGCTGCACAGCGAGCTGATATACACAGCGCTTAGTTCTCCCTTTGCCATAAGAAGGCATGTTGGTGGGGGAAATCATCTATTACATTTTGGTTACTGGGGGTGGGGAGGAGGGGGTGGGGATTCTATATCAGCGAAGAAGAGGACAATTTTTGGAAGTCGGCATGGACATTCCAATCGGTGCTTATACGTCACATGTTGCTGGTTCTTGGTGACGCAGGTCGTGGCACCCGGATGTGGTCATATCCATGACAGCCTCGTTCTGAAATGAGCCGGAAACCAGTGGCGGTAAAGGATTATCCCACGAAACTATGAATCACAGCTACTGCCTGAGGTGAGTTTAATATAGGATGGGAGAGAGATTGCGTGGGAGAGTGAGTGAGTGGGTAAGTGAGTGGGTGGGTGAATGAGTGGTTGGCTGAGTGAGTGAGTGGGTGGGTGAGTGAGTGATTGGGTGGGTGAGTGAATGGGTGAGTAGGTGGGTGAGTGAGTGGGTGGGTGAGTCCGTGGGTGAGTGAGTTGCCACATGTTTTTTTTTTATTTTTTTATTGAGGCTGTATTTATACTGTCCATAGCATATAAGCCCGGGTACCCAGGCTTGTTTTCAATGCTGGCCAGTTGTAGTGTTGGTGTTATCATACCACACAGTGGCTGCTGATAAGGCATTTGATTGCCTGCATTTCAGTAGCAGATAGATAATTGGTTGGTATGGTTAATAGCCTATGTTAGTTTTTTTTGGATTTTCTTGGCATATATGTATTTATTTGTTCTACTCTTATTACTAGACTAGCCTACTCCTATTTACATATCATAGGCTTGTACGTAGCTGTGTGGTGTGTTATCTGGCTACTTTTGGCATGGTTACCTTCCATTGGGCGTCCCGCTGGTGGGCCATGACATATCACATGCCCCTTTGCAGTGCAGCTTAGTGGGGGTTTCCTAGCCTTATTTTGCACAGATATTTTTTGTAAGTTTTTAGGTCAGGAATTATGTTCCTTTATTACGTTTTTGGGCATTCCACACCTTGGCAGCCATTTCCAGCATCCTTCTCTCATGAGCTTTTATTTGGCTTCTGGTCTGCTTTAGTAGTGGCGCATTATTTGCTCTAGTAGCCCTTTGTGGTTTTGTTAGAAGTTTAATGTTTTGACTATAGCTATGTGTGTGTGAGTGAATGAGTTGGTGAATGAGTGGGTAAGTGAGTGGGTGGGTGAGTGGGTGTGTTAGTGGGTGGGTAAGTGGGTGAGTGAGTGGGTAAGTGAATGGGCACATGAATGAGTGAGTGAGTGAATGAGTGGTTGGGTGAGTGAGTGAGTGAGTGCGTGAGTGAGTGAGTGAGCTGTTGGGTGAGTGGGTGACTGAGTGGTTGGGTGAGTGGGTGAGTGAGTGGTTGGGTGAGTGAGTGAGTGAGTGAGGGAGTGAGTGAGTGAGTGAGCGGTTGGGTGAGTGGGTGACTGAGTGGTTGGGTGAGTGGGTGAGTGAGTGGTTGGGTGAGTGAGTGAGTGAATGAGTGGTTGAGTTAGTGAGTGGGTGAGTGTGTGGGTGAGTGAGTGAGTGAGTGAGCGGTTGGGTGAGTGGGTGACTGAGTGGTTGGGTGAGTGAGTGAGTGAGTGAGTGAGTGAGTGAGTGAGCGGGGTAGTGGGTGAGGAAGCGAGTTAGTCCTTACTGGGATACCAGTGGGACTTTACTGATATTCTTCAAATAGCGGGGACAGGACATCGGTAGAGCGCAGGCTCCCCATGCAGAAAGTCGGGAGTTCGAAACCCAGCTGAATCAAAGCAATGACTTACTAAATCAATACTTGTCGCTGATTGGTACTTGTAGCCAGGCACTATGCATTATTACTATGTTAGGATTGGGCAAGGATTGGTTAGTTTAGTATCAGGATAATGTGACTGAGTGGGAAATCAGGTCATAGTGCTGGCGGCCTGGTCTCCCAGTGGGGCAACGCTATAAAGTCACCATGAGAGCACACTGTCACAAGGCAGTCCCCATCCTTAGATGTTGCCAGGAGGATGAAAACCCCAACAAACAAACGAACAAGTCAAATGGCGGAAATACGGCGATATGCGCATGTGCCACCACTCTCACTCATGCGCACCACTCACCGACCGACCGGAAGTGCTCCGGGGAATGGACAAGCGCAAAGGATGATGGGAACAGGCGGACAGCTACCACCATCACAACAAAGTAAAAATCCTGCTGAGTTACATAATGAACACCTCATGTAGCCTTGGGGGACACTGTCAGAAGGTATTGCTGGGGTCTTAGCTGAACTGGTGCTTGTAATGTTGTAATGCCAGGTACACACCTACCGTTTATCCACACCCACCTACCGTTTACGATCTAAAACTGCTCGTTTCACGCACAAAAATCGCTAGGTGTGCGCTCCCCGCGCACACCTAGCGATTGCGATTCGCGACTAAAAACTCAGTTTTAGGGCTAAAATGGGCCGATTACGATTGCGATTCGCGATTCGAAAAATGAATCGGCCTGTTTTCAGTTTTAAACTGGTCAGGTCGAGTCGCGAGTTTTAGTCCGCGAATCGTATACAGTAGGTGGGTACTTGGCATAAGGAGTGCCTCCTGCCGACGTGCTTAAAGTTGCCTGATCCGATGGTTTTGAGGGGTTTCTGACATTCCTTTTAGATAAATACATCAGATTGATCTCCATGATCTTCTTTACTTTGGGTTGAATTAACCTTTATTTTAAATGGCTCTCTAGGGGAGATATTTGAAGTGCAAGCATACGAAATTACTTTTGGCAGGCATGCGAAATTAATGTTGGCAGGCATGCTAAAACTCTGACAGCATAGGCTTATGCAGTAGGGTTATACTAAATTTACTCAGTACTCGCTCTATGTGGAAAGAAATGCTTAATAAGTGCATCAGTATTTAAGTTTGATATGTAGAATCAAATCTATTTGAGAGTTTTGGTTTTGAAAAGTTGATGCTTCATTGGACTGTGCCGCTTTAAAGTTGTCTGATCAGTTGCTTTTGGGCTACTACCATATTATTTAGATATCTACATTAGCTTGATCATTATAATTTACTTTAGTCTAGGATTCGAACCCTGGTCGAGTCAAACCAATGACTTAAACATTGATACTTGTCGCTTCCTAGCCTGGTGCTTGGCATTAATAGGATAGGACAAGGACTGGTCGGCTCAGTGTCAGGATAATGTGACTGAGTGGGATATCAGGCCACAAGTCGGTACCCGTCCTGATATGACCTTAGATGTTGCTAGGACGTAAAACAACAACAAACAAACAAACTTTAGTCTAGTTTGAAGTAACTTTTACTTTAAAGATAAATATTCTAGATGAAAACATGGTAAATTAACCTAATACATTGTATATTTATCTCAGAAAATTACAGAAACTCAAAATCATCGGACTATGCAACTTTAATAGAATAGAATAGAATCATAATGGAAATGAGTAAACAAGGCCTCAAGTGTGTCAGTGTAGCTCCTTTGTTACGCCGCTCCAGCACCAAATGAACAACCAAAGCCTATGATGTCTAGCGTCTTGCCCGTGCAAATGTAGGTGACTGAGTGGTATATCGCGTGATGGCGCCAGTGGCCTGGTTCCCAGTGGGGCAGCACTATGAAGTCGCCATGAGTGCGTACTGTCACAACTCGGTACTCATCCTGAAATGACCTCAGATGTCACCAGGATGCAAAACCCCAACAAACAAAACAAAGAGATACTGATAGTAAACATTTTAACATTTGGATATTAAACATGTTTTGAAACTATAGCGTGTATAGACTGATAGAGGCGTCTAACACAATTTAATAGAAATTGTTACTACTGAAACCTATTGTGTCAGAGTTTTGATTCGTTGATTGGTTGTTGCTTTACATGCTAGCAACATCTAAGGTCATATCAGGACGGGTACCGACTTGTGACAGTGCGCCCTATTGGCGACTTTATAGTGCTGCCCCACTGGGAGACCAGGCCACCGGTCCCATAACCCAATATTCCACACAGTCACATTATCTGATACTGTGATAACCAGTCCTTGTCCTATCCTAGTAATGCCAAGGGCCAGGCTAGGTAGGGACAAGTACCAATTTAATAAATGATTGGTTTGACTTGGCTGGGATTCGAACTCCCGATCTTCCACACGGGAAGCCTGCGCTGTACCGATTCGGCCACCGCGTCCGGTGTCAGAGTTTTGATGTGCATGCCAAAATTAATTTAGCATATTTGTACTTCAAATAGCTCCAAACTTAGCCATTAAAATAAAAGTTGCTTCAAACTAAAGTAAGGTAGATTGTCCGTAATGCTTAAGCATGGCGAGTAATTGGGTGCGCGAACTCAGACCAGCCGCGTACCAGTATCTAAGGATGCATTGACATTGCTGCCGACTAGCGGCTCCTGATAACATTATATTAAATTAGCGCCTAACGCTGACTAGTGCATATTATCGAACTAAGCCGGCTGCCAGACGTAAACAACGTATATGACGCTTTCACCTGTCATAGCTTTGTCTAAATAACCAATGCACCCCCCTTTCGGCCAGAAGAAATCCTCTATAAAAGCGACTGCATGCTGAGGATTCGATCACTTCGAACCCGGAGCCTGGAAGACACTTAAGCTACTGAAGTTGCCATCCCAACCACCCCACAAAAGTATGGGATATAAGGGTCACGGCATCTCTAGCCTCGATATTAAGAACAATTGAAATGGACCATGTAAGAAAAAGACACTGAAAAAGAAAGAAAAATAAAAGGCCATAAATATATATTTACTGTGTTCGCGTTGTCCCAATTATAGCGATCAGCCTAATATATTTATCTCAAAAAGATGACAGAAACTCAAAACCATCAGGCTAGTATGCAGCTTTAATGTCCGATGGTCGGATGTCAGACATTGCTAGATTCTGTCAGACTTCAATCCCCCCTAGTGGTAAAGTGGTGAATCAGTATTGTGTGAAATAAATCTGTTCAGTAGTAAAGAAGGCCAAGGTCATTTGAAAATGGCATGCCTATCTATCTTCAATGGGGTTGGGTTACAAAGAACTGCTCTAAACAGATCGATCCTGTGGGGGTTCAGCTATTCAGAGGGGAAGGTGTGTGAGGGGGGGTGGGGGGGTGAGTGAGGGGGTGATTCTTGAAAGTGGTGAATTTTTGAAAGTGTCACTAGCTTGCTTGGGGTGGTTTATAACCTTACAACGGTTACTGGTTGCAGAACTGCAACATTATAGAGAGGCTCCGATAAATCGGCCCAATTTTTGGTTGAAGATTAATCTTCAGTAGGGACGGTTGTAGAAGCTGGGGACATCTTTACAACATTGTAACGGTGAAGGGGTGGGGTTGCCCCGAATCTCTTCGGTCCGGCGGTAGTTGAGCACTTGTATCTAGCAGAAAGTGTCACTAGTGTGGTGGGGGAAAGGAAGGGTGGGGGTGGTGGGTGGGGGGTTGCAAATGAAGGGAAACATCATGCTAGAGCGCTCCCGGACCCAAAATTCTGCCATTCCGGGAAGAGAGTCCTAACCATTACACCATCTAGGCTCCCTGATGTAATCAATCTACCCGCACCTTTCTGTGTGTGTGGCATTTCATTTTGGGAAATGAGTGCACCTCACTACGCTCGTCCCTCTAGAATCATGAATAATTATTTTATTGCTCCTTTTCCTTCCAGGTAATGTCAAATGGCAGATTATGTAGCAACAAATACCAATTTTTAAAGTCATTGGTTTAACCCAGCTGAGGTTAAAACACCAAATTCAAATTGTGTGAACTGCCACACGGGAATCATGGATGAATGCCCTTAATTGATGCAGTCATATCATCTAGGAATCATCAATCATATAATAACAACACCAGACAGGATGGCCGAATGAGTTGAGCGTCCATCTCCCGGTTTGATAGATCATGGAATTCGAACACACTAGTTCGAAACCTGGTCGAGTCAAACCAATGACGTAAAAATTGATACTTGTCACTTCCTGGTCAAGTGCTTGGCATTATTAGGATAAGGCAAAGACTGGTTGGCTCAGTGTCAGGATAATGTGACTGTGTGGGATATCAGGTCATGGTACTGGTGGCCTGGTCTCCCAGTTGGGCAGCACTATATAGTTGCCATGAGTGTGCACTGTTACAAGTCGGTGCCCGTCCTGATATGACCGTAGATGTTTTCAGGACATAAAACTCCAACAATCAAGCATGTAATAACAACATGACAGTTCTATGCAAGTAACCTTGCTGCCTAAGGCACATTGCATTCAGCTTTCAAGTTGACGAGTCCTTGGCAGTAATTTAACCAAGTTTTAATTTTAAGTTGTCCTTGCTGGGAATTTGATTCTGTCATTTCTCACATTCTCCAAGAAAGCACTAAAGAAATAGTGATAGACGATTTCCTTCACCCACCAGCCCCTCTCAAGGCAGTGGCAACAACAAGGCCCAGTCAGACCTGACCGGACTGAGTACCGGACACCACCGGACTAAGGATTCTCTAGTCCGGTGGTGTTCGGTGTCGAACTGTTGCAATGGCCGCCAAACGAAACAGATGCTAAATGGACAAGAAAGTACATTAACGAATAGCCAATTGACGAGAACCAGAGGAGAATCGGATGGCAACCGAATGTCAAACGGACGGACTGGACACCAAACGGACACCAACCGGACACCAACCGGACACATACCGAACTGTTCACGGATGCGCCAAAAACCGATGGACTGAATTCCCGCAGCACCATCATCGGACTCTTCAGGATACAAACCGGACACCTAACGATATAGCGATATAGCGATATAGCGATATAGCGATATAGCGATATAGCGATATAGCGAATGGTAGACAGGAAGTGTGAACACATATTTGTCTTGGATGATGTCTCATCCCTAACGGATGAGTAATGGACATGAAACGGACAAAACAGACTAAACGCACTTAAGACAGACACCAACTGTACACCTCAGTCCGGCGGTGTCCAGTACAAGTTTTGTGCATGTTCAAAACTTGTACCGGACACCGCCGGACAGATAATGGACACGCTGGATGCCAACCATATATAAACCGTACATTGCCGTATTTCACCGTACAGTGTCCGTTTTCTATCCAGTTCCTCAATCCGGTGAGGTCTGACTGGGGCTTAAGACTTCAGAAGTATCGCATTGGGAAGTAACTGAAACTACAGAAGCCAGCATAACCCTACAAGAAAATAGGATATAAATATCCTTGTTTCCCCTTTATTAATTTAACATTTGGTCGTAATGCTCACATTGCGGTTGATGCGAGGTGAGGGAGGACCACCCCCCCCTCTTTTCTCCTCCAGCCGTTGGCCATTGCATAATCGCCCGCGCCTCCTTCCCTTAAAGCCAGCCCTGAGGCCGCCTCAGGCCACTCGCCCTCCTGCCTCCAGACACTCCGCTCCTCCATACATTTTTTCTTTGGCATTACACTCACCACGCCACATCATGCCTAACGGACGAGGCCGGGGGAGGCGCGCCGCACGCAGGGAGGCGCAACGGATATCCGAGGCAAGCTCGACACACTCGTCCACACACTCCACGCCCCCGCAGGCCGCCGCGCCCCTGAGGGCCGCCCCCGGCGACCCCCCCTCGGAGTGGGGCCGCACCATGCAAGCCACCCTCCTCGACACAGTGGCGGCCCTGGAGCGGATGTCGGCAAGACTCGACATAATCGACGCACGGGATGCGCGAGGAGCTGCGCCGCAGCAGGCCCCCGCCCCACCGACCGCCGCGCCGCCTCCGACGCCGCCTCAGCTGACCTACGCCGCCCGGGCCCCCCGCCCCCACACCGTGGGGGGGGCCCACCCGCCTCCGCGGCCCCTGCCGGCTGTTCCGGGGGCCATCCACCCAGAGTATGAGAGGTTCACCAGGGGGGCCCCCTCGACTCAACCCCCGCCTCCCGCGGCAGCGGAGGTGCCGCCCCCCTCTGCACTACCGCGATGCCCACGCCCACACCGCCACCTCCGCAGCCGACGCAGTACGGGAGATCCTCGACTCGGCCGACACTCACAACGCCGGTCGACGCAAAGGTATTTCCCCCCACTACATCTTCCCCTGTGACTTGATAGAGCGAGGGGCGGAGAGGAAGGCGTAGAAGCGAGGGGAGGCCACCAAGGACGAATACACCCTCGCCCTCCGAATGCTGGAGGCACACCCCGCTTTCCCCGCCCACTCCCTTCCCGGACTCAGCCACCACGCCCTCACCATTCACCGGGACAACTTAGCTCACCCCTGGGCTACCGTCCGCCGCTATTCCGAGACGGTATTCACCTGGATCGCGGACGGAAGGCTCCCACACAGCTGGCACGACCCCATGGCCATTAACATGGTCCGCATGGAGGCCCTCACCACACCCATCGCATCCCTCCCCACACCCACGCGCTCCTCCGACCCGGCCCGACCCGCCCCCAGACCCCAGGCACGCCCCCAGACCGACACCCGGATTACCTTTAGTCGAGAGTCCCACGCGCCCCTTGCCCCTCCTGGAACCATGACCCCGCCTCCTGTGACCTGGCGGGGGCCGGCGAGACCCATGGGGAGGGGGCGTCGAGTTATCGACACGCTTGTGCCTACTGCGCAAACGTGAGAAAAATCCTAACCATACACTCTGAGGCCGTTTGCCTCAGCAAGAGAGGCCGCGACCGCGGGGCCCCCGCCCCCTCGGCGGATTTTTAGTCCACCGCCTCCTCCACCCCGGCCCGGAGGGACCCAGCCGGCTCCACACAACCCCCCCTGCCGACCCCCACACACCCACAACCGACCCTCCTCACATCTCGCCGCCTCGTAACTCACCTCCGCCACCCCCGGCGCCTCACATCTCCCCGCCGTCTCGGCCCACCCGCGCCCTGACCGCAGAACCACAAACTGCTCACACCACACCCGGCTTCAAAGACCCCCCCCAGCCGCCGCCCACCCCACCGCCCGTCGGGACCCAACAGACCCTCCCTCAGACCGCCAGACTTCACCCAGCCGCCACCCCGCTCTCATCTCTGCTGACCACCCAGCCACCACACCACGGTCTCACCACAGGCCCCGCCTGTGAAGTAGCCGCCCTCGCCGCCCCGGCGGCCCCCCACACCACCCACTCCACCCACGCCACCCACGCCACCCACACCACTCATGCTTCCCCGGAAGCGGCCGGCCCGCACCCGGCCCACGCCCAGCCCGGCCCGCCACCAGGCGGCCACTACCAACACCACAACCACCCCGCAGCCCTCCCCCAGCGCCCACCTCGCCGCAGACACCGCCGCCCCCCCCGCACCCTCCCCCGGCGACACAGCCTACCTAACACACCTCCCCGGCCTCCCCCCTGACACCCAAACCCCCCACCCACCCACCCGCCCTCCCCCACCACCTTCGCCGCCCACCTCAGCCTCCCTCACCGCGCCTCCTCCCCCCACCCCGCCCCCCCACCCTCCCCCATGACGACCTCAGTGAGCATATCTCCGACGTAGTCGACCCCCACGTCCAGGACACCCTCCCCACCGCCCCCTACGCCGGCCCCTCCCCTCAACAATACCGCCCCACCCTCCTCGCCATCTGGCCCCACGCCTCCAGCGAGGCCTGGGCCCGCTACCCCACCTTCACCCGCGCATACGCCACAGTAAGGGAAGCGGGTCATCGTCGACCTTTCCTTCCCTCCCGGCGCCAGTGTCAATGCCGGCATCCCCCGCCGGGAATACCTCGGGAAACCACACACTTATACCCTCCCCTCAGTCGCCGACCTCGGCCGCCGCCTCGTGGGAGAGGGCCCCGGTGCCTACTTATGGTCAGCCGACATCTCGCGGGCCTACCGGCAACTCCGCGCAGATCCCCTCGCCTGCCCCCTCTACGGAGTCACCCTCGACGGAAACATATACATTGACCTCGCCCTCCCCTTTGGCTGCCGCTCCTCGGGCGCGGCATGTGTCCGTGTGACGGCAGCCGTCGCCTGGATGATCAGGCGCGACGGTTTCCATATCCTTGTTTATGTCGACGACTTTGTCGGGTGTGAGGCTTCATACCTCAGGGCTTGCCAGGCCTTTGATGCCTTCCTCGCCGTCGCCGCCGCCCTCGGGCTCGACGTGGCCCCCGGGAAATGTCATCCCCCCCGCTGTCCGCCTCTCCTGGCTGGGCTTCGCCCTCGACAGCGAGGCGATGACAGTTCGCATTGCCCCCGACAAGGTCGAAGATCTCATCCTCTCCTGCAAGGCCCGCCTCACCAGCCCCGCCATCACTCGACGTGATCTCCAGAGCCTCCTCGGGCGCCTGAACCATGTCGGCAGTTGCGTCCTCCCCACCCGGAGGTTCATGAGTCGCCTCCTTGGGGCGCTCCGCGGCTACCTCGGCTGCGCCTCACTCACCCTCGACGACGACGCCCTCCGTCCCTGAGGTGGTTCGCCCTCTACGGCCGCGCCTCCAACGGGCTCCACCTCCTCTGCGCCCCGGCGGGGCGCACCTACGTCATTGAGTGCGACTCGTGCCTCACGGGCGGGGGCGCCTTCTCTGCGACGCACTGCTACGCCCGAGGGTACACCTCGGAGTTCCGGGCGCGGTTCCCTGACATTCATGAGCTCGAGGCGGTCAACCTGGTCATGGCCCTCCGCGCCCTCATGCCCGACGACGCCGCGGGGGCCACCGTCATCATCAACACGGATAATATGGCCTCCGCCGCCTCCCTCACCTCAGGCCGCGCCTGGGATCCCACCCTCGCGACATGCGCTCGGGAGCTCTGGCTCCTTGCGGCGACGGGCTGCTTCACCCTCACCATAGTGCACAAGCCCGGGGCGGAGCTCGTCTTCGCCGACGCCCTCAGCCGCTCCCACCTCGGCGGACCCTGGGCCGAGGTGGCCCGCGCCGGCATGGCCCGCCTCGGGCTCCGCCGCATATCCCCCTCACACGACGCCTTCCCATTCAATCCCGGCCTTTGATTCAGGTTTCTCCCCGGCCGAGATCGATGATGTCCCTCTCCTACGCCTCGCCTCCCTCGCCCCTGCGACATGGAGGAATCGTCGACGCCAGGCTCAGGATTATGTCGCCTACCTCGTCGCCCGAGGGCTTGCCCCCCTCGACCCCTCCAACTTCGAGGTCGCCGCCTACGCGGCCTCCCTCTACGCCCGCGGCCTCGCCCCGGCCTCCATCAGGAACGCCCTCCCCGGAGCGCGCTCCTGGGTCGGGGCCGCCGGGGGAGCCACCACCGCCTTCGACTCGACCCTCGCCAAGGACGTCTGCCGAGGAGGCGAGCGCGACTCGAGCCATGTTCCACGCCATGCGCCCCCACTGACGCCTCACCACCTCACCCTCGTGATCTCTCACCTCGCCCTGGCAGGGCCGGCCTCACTCGTCCCTCGGGCCGCCCTCCTCCTCGGGTACTTCGGCATGCTGCGACAGTCCAACCTGCTGTCGCCGAGTCCCGAGGGCTGGGGGGGGGCCCACACACCATCACCCGCGGCGATGTGGTCCCGCTCCCGGGGGCCTGCGGGTCACGGTCAGGACCTCCAAGACCATATCCGACCCCGCGGGGGCCGTCGCCCTATTCATCCCGGCTTGCCCGAGGCCTGGGCTCTGCCCTCTGGCCGCCTGGAATGCCGCCGCACTGCAGCATCCTGCGCCTCCCGACGCCCCGGCCTTCATCATGCCCTCGGGCCGGCCCCTCAACCCGCGGTCCCTCACCGCCCTCCTTCGAGGTGCCCTCCGCACCCGAGGCGTCCCGGGGGCCGAGGCCTTTACCCTCCACAGCTTATGCCGGGGCTCCGCGCAGGCCTGCTATGCCGCCGGCGTCCTCATCTCCGACATCATGGCCCAGGGGACCTGGACCTCTGAGGCGGTGCACACATACATGCCCCGCCTCGCCCCCTCGGCGGCCCCTCGAGCCCTCTCCTCCGTCTTGGTTGAGGACTCCTCGGATCCACCTCCCGGGCCCAACTACTAACATTGCTCCAATTGACATTCACACTCCAATCCTGACACCTCATATATCATGAGGATGCCTCATATATTCTACTTTATATATCTATACTCATGATTGATCACTGCTGATTACATGTTGATGCCTCATATCTCCCATTATATATCTATATACTCATGCTTGATGAATGTACTTATCCATGTTTATTCCGGCATTTCTAAATAAAATGCCTTTTTATCCACTCATGCCTCCTCGTCCTTCCTTGTCGCGCATCATATTCCAATTGAACAATGTCTTCTTTTCAGCACTGAGGCACTGGTCTTCTGGCCTTTAAACTATTTATGGCATCTAAACTATTTATGGATGAGATAATCAACAAAATAAATAATAGCAGGTAACTATCATGGTGTAAAGACTAGGTCTCCATGAAGTAAAGTTGAATCTTTCCTCCAACGATTTACCACCTGTTGTGGTCACCAGTATGTAAAGTCTATGGCTCGAATCTGTGGTTGTGTAGGCAGGCTATAATGAAATCAATACAGACAAAGAGAAGGGAAGAGTATAAAGTGTGAAAGAAGAGAGAGAGTCAAGCCCTCTGGTTTATTATTAATATGGTGCATGGGTTCATTTTAGAGTATCACCCCACCCTTTTCCCCCAATGGGAAACAAGCATTCTTGGTTCTACCAATAGGGATCCAGCATTCCTGATCCCCATGGTTACCAGTGATCTGCCCACCACCACCAAGCTGTGTGGCTCCCCTGGCCACCACCTGCCTTCAGCCTGAGTGTGGTAATCGTGACTTGCAGAGGGGGAAGGGGGTAGGCCCTAAGTGCCCCTTACACACAGCCCTGCCAGCACCACTATGTCTATTTACATCTCACTCAGGCACCACCAGCATCTACATATACACATACATGCACCTGGTCACGTATACCCGATCATTAATAGAACATGTGCATTCCCCCACCAATGCAGTAAATCAGAATATTTTACAATGGGTTATAGCTATTACGGAGATCTTATTTTTTCACACGTCGACTGGAGGATAGTCATTTGACTTTACAATGTTTCATTGATTTGCTGGTCATACTTGTGAGGATTAAATTTCTGTCTTGTTTGGAGGCAGTATACATGTAGATAAAATATTCACCCCTCCCCCTACCGACAGTAGGAGCAATGGCAACCATGTCTAAATTCAAGCAAAAACTGCTTTGCTATAAATCAACTGTAAACATGAGGTTGAATTCCTGGTTTCAGCATTTAGTGTTTATCTACATTGAAGTAGAGTTGATGAAATGGGAGAGAATACAAAAGAAAACCATAAGATGGCGGTCACTAAATGCTCTTGATTCCACTTTTTAATTCAGGTAATTTAATGTGTTAAAACATTCTTTACTTTAAAAGTAGCGTGGTATGATAGATAAGAAATGTTGAATAATATATTTAGTCAATTATATTGCAAATTCATGTGGTTATTATGGCAATATCCCACCTTTCTGACACTTTTTCTGTAAAGTTTTTCAGTAGCCCTGTCAGAGGGTTTCGGGAGTAACTAGAAGCAGTAGTACTATTGATATGACTTGATATAATATTGTAGTGATCTGCTCTGACCTCTCAGGCAAGTAACCACATAGACAGGTAGGCGTGGGGAGTGTGTTGATATCAGGGAGCCTAGGTGGTGTAATGGTTAGCACACTGGCCCGGAATGCAAAGAGATGTGGGTTCGAGTCCCGCTCTAGGCGCAATATTTCCATTTTCATCACCCCCACGACACTGGTTGCCGTGATCAGGATCCTGTACAATCTTTGCACTGTATGGTTGTTGAACCTACCCTGTGTATGTATGTGTTAGTGCATTGCCTGTATGTATGTAATTGTAAGTATTACAAGACTTACAATTCCAGGGGGACGAGTGTAGTGGTCTGCACTGACCTCTCAGGCAAGTAACCACATAGACAGGTAGGCATGGGGAGTGTGTTGATATCAGGGAGCCTAGGTGGTGTAATGGTTAGCACACTGGCCCGGAATGCAAAGAGATGTCGGTTCGAGTCCCGCTCTAGGTGCAATATTTCCCATTTTCATCACCCCCATGACAATATTAATAACACATTTTTAGAAAGGTAGGGTGGAGTGGGTGCCGGGGAGTGGGTGAAGAGGCAGTAAGGTGGAGGGTGTGGAGTAAATTACTGTAATGTAATATGGCCGGAAGACCTGTGCCCTCACACCGGGGAAAAATCCACTTTATTTCCCTAATAAAATATAATTTGCAACAACAACAAAATAAACGTGCCAATACATCGTAGCGTCTCACCCATGTGGGTTTTTCTTGTAGGTGGGGAGAGGAGAGAGTAAGGGAGACGGGGGGGGGGGGTTACATATTGTATATGTATATGTTTTATATTACAGCCCATCTGTCAACTATGAACCAGGTGATAGTAAATGCACATGCACCCCTCTCAGAGATCTGTCAAGGGTGTGACAGAGTGCAGTGACAGCTCCCCGAATTGTCGAGCCAAGTTACGCCACACTAACCATTCCATCACCGCATATCCAGGATTTCCATGTGACGCCACACAGGTCACATGGTTTTTGTTTATGCAACCATCTTGGACAAGCAAACCGCTCCAGATGTAGTTGCATAACTGTAATGTAGTATTGCCAGTGTTGCAGTTTCCGCGGCACACCAGTTTGCCAGGGACACACCCATTCAAATGCATTGTGAATCGGCGTGAGTGATCTTCATACAGAAAAAGTCAAATATCTCTCAGATTACACCCCCTAGAAACAAACCGCTTGGCACACATACAGAAAACATATTCAACAAACAGATTACATTAAATTTATAAAGTGAGGGTTCTTGATTTCTATTAATTGTGAATAAACCTAATGTTTTGCACTGCGCATACCGTCAAACTCAAGGCATTGTCAATGGTTGTGAGCAATCTGCATACAGAAAATACAGCAAAAGTGAAATATCTCTAAAACCACACCACCTAGAAACAAATTGCTTGGTACACATATCGAAAACATCTTTACCAAAAACATTATATTAAATTTATAAGGTTTGTGACGATGCTGTTCGATTTTGACGCATGCGCAGAAGCGATGTGTCCCTGGCAAACTGGTGTGCCGCGGAAACTGCAACACTGGAATAGGCGCTCTGGGGGGGGGGGGAACAAACTTAGTCCGATTAAAAAAAATATCATTTACAACCAGATAAAAAAAAATTAGTTTTTTTTTAAATAATTTTTAAAAAAAATGTAGCCGCTGTGACGCATTATAGGTACTCAGACGCGGGTGTGGGGTGGGGGAGGGGGTGGAGAAGTGGTAAGGGGGGGATGGGGTGTGCTTGTGTTCCTGTTGTAAACTGGCTAAGTTGATTGCTTTGTGATTACCGTGGTAAGCTATTCGGTACATTTTTTGTGTGTAAATGATCATTTTTATTCAGCGAATATAGCTCCTTTTTTTTTAGAGCCGAGGAACTGGTCTTCTGGCCTCATAATATTACATTCATTCATATATATATATAATATAGTCTAACATAAACATCGTTGTTCCTGCACTGCGCTAAAGATGTGATTCCATTAAAGCTGAGGAATCTGATGAAGGTATCCCGGTTTTTGTTGGGTGTTTTATTTTAACCAAGACACTAGCTTTGATACTATATATCCAACTTAGATATTGGTGCACTTATTAAACTATACACTATGCACATAAATAGTTTATATGCACTATAATTGTCAAGGCCGGAAGACCAGCGCATCGGTGCTGCACAAAGATGTTGTTCAACTGGAATAAAAAGAATTGAACACACACACAACACACCATGTTTTGCAGTTTTTTGATTCTGTGTTATGCTGCTAAGCTCAAAGAAACAAAGCATGTATGCAGTATTTTGATGTGCACACCAAAAGTAATGTATGTATTCATGTCAAATATATCCAAAGTTTACCCTTTAAAATAAGAGTTACTTCAAGCTAAAAATAAGGTAGATTATGACGATTAAACCATTCTATTTTTTTCTAATGAAAAATACGGTAGAAAGATTATGCAATTTGAATTATACAAATTTTCTTCATTGGTCTTTCTCATTCCATTGCTCCTTGCCCTATCCTAGTAATGCAGAGTGCCAGGCTAGGTAGCAGCAATCATCGATTTTAAGTCATTGGTTTGACTCAGCCGAAGATTCGAACCCCACAATCCGCTACACAGGCACTCTTCTCATTGCGTACAATCCTGGAAGAGTGTGCTTTTGCCCACCCACCATGGTTGCATAAACAAAAACCATGTGACCTGTGATGTCGTGTGGAAATCCTCAATATGCGGTGACGGAATGGTTAGCATGGCGTAACCTGACACCATAGTTTGGGGAGCTGTCACTGTCATTGTGTGTCACACCCTTGACAGATACCTCAGAGGGGTGCATGTGAATTTACTGTTACATGGTGCATATTTGACAGATGGGCACTCGAACACATCCCCCAAGTCTCGTGATCACACAGTCTCACAGGAAATGGGTGATCAGTAATTATACCTTTCTTCAGACCGCATGTTTGTCGCTACGTCTGGGCAACGTTTAATTGATTGATTGGGGGTTTCTTTATGCCATGTCGGCAACATAGGCCATATTCACGGTGAGAATTTTTTATTTTTTTATTCAACCATCGCTTTTACCAAAAGCACAGAATCAATTTTGTGTCAGTACACTGTGGATTTAAAGAGCTCACAGTTACATAATTTGTGGCTAAAGGAAATAGAATTAAGATTAAAAGTTAAAGGTTGTTAATTGATCTAATTGGTTTAATGGACTATATGTGATGATATAGACCAGCTGCCCTTAAAAAGGCTAAAATGTTTTCTTGTTTTACTTTTGGGAAAAGGTTGTGCATGCTGCTTGCAGTGTAAAACTGTTGGTGCAGGGCCAAGAAATCGACACAACTCAACAAAATGTGTTTGAGTGTAAGTGGGGACTGACACCCAATACATTCAGAGGGAGGGTCCCCCTTGAACAGAAAATCTGCTAGTGGCCAATATGGCAGCGGCTAAGGACCACTTGGTCCCACTGACCTCCCGCATGAGTCTGTGGTTCAATTTCTTTAAGTTTATTAATGTTTTCATCCCACTCATCTTGCCATTTGGATTTTATGTGGGTGGCTATTAGTGGTTTCAGATCAGAGTGAGGGATCAGACTCTGATCTGAAACCACTAATAGCTGGGCAACTTTGATTCTAGATAAAAGATTCACTCCATACTGCTGTAGCCAGAGTAGGGGTGAAGAACAACCCTATAATAAAAGCTGGCGAAAAATATCTACATGCTCGGTAAATGAAATGTGCAGATACATTCATAATTTAAGAATCAAAATATATTCTTCGCATCTATCTTAGTATTTACCCGCTACTTTTGATTTGAAAATTATAATAAAGCATGTAGTTTAATAGACGCTTAAAGTGAAATCGATGGCATTCTATGGTTGCCATCTTGTCTTTTTGTATTCTCTCCCAGTTCATCAACTCTGTCCCAATATAAGTAGTCATTTCATACTGGAACCAGGGATTGCATTTCATGTTCCATACTAAAGTTATTTTCGCCCGTATTTAGACTACGTTGCCGTTCACCCCTACTGTAAGTAATCTTTTATCTACGTTGATTCGTTTATCAACGGAGATTCGTTGATTAAGTAGGGGAAATTTCTATCGCAAACACACACACACATACAAATAATTACTCCGAGAACAAACAACACAAGACAGCTGGGTTGAGTAATTTAAAAGGCCTTTGACAAGAACTAATCAAAATAACCTTACTGAATAAAAAATAAATTAAAAAGTTAATCGGGAAGAGTGAAAACCAACCTTCTGCCTGCTTAGTTAAGCTAAGATTCCATACATGCGGTATCCGGCATGCGGCATGCGGCATTCGCCATGCGAATGCGAATGTGGTATGCGGCATAGCTACCCAAAAATAAACAAAACCAAAAAAAAAAGATACCCATGCCATTTTGGGGTTTTTTTGCTCCAAATTTGTGAAGAAAAGTCAAAGTTACTGTTGTTTTCTATGGCAAACACAGCCGTATTCGCATTCGCATTCGCATTCGCATTCGCATTCGCATTCGCATTCGCACCGATCGGTCCATGGGTCGATCCATTTGCTGCATTCGCATTCGCATTCATATTCGCATTCGGACACATGGAAGCACCACTATTCATTTACATGCTTTTCGATTTTTTGCCGCATTCGCATTCGCATTCGCATAACGCATACCGCATGCCGCATACCGCGTATATGGAATCTTAGCTTTAGTCCGAATGCCGCCAGTGTCGCCAAGTCGATAGGTTCGCAGCAAATGAATGCCGCCGACTATATAGGTGAGGAAATATAAATACAATTTTAACAAAAATTCGAGTTGAAATAACTGAGAATGCATATTCTTCTCGGCGTTATTTATATTCACATACTTCATTTCACATCACACTCTTTCACAAATGTAAGTAATCGGTTTATGTAGGCTAAATAAAGCTGTGGCGATTTTCTGAATTACAGATATTTAGCCTAGTTTGGAGTTATAGTTTGTGACCAGACCGGATGGCCGAATGAGTTGAGCGTCCGTCACCTGTTTTGGGAGATCGGAAGATCCGAACCCATGGGTTTGTGGGTTCGAACCCTGGTCGAGTCAAACCAATGACTTACCAATTGATACTTGTCGCTTCCTAGCCTGGTGTTCGGCATTATTAGGATAGGGGCAGCACTATCAAAGGCGAAATGAGTGCACACTGTCACAAGTCGGTTCCTGTCATGGGCCCGTATGCAGGAGTCGGTGGTAGTGGCTTTTGGTGTTACAGCCTATTACCGGGTAGCTATCGCCGACGGCAGGAACTGTGTCAAGTGGTATGCAGGAGCGCGTAACACTTTCATTATAGCTAAACGTGAATTTATTTATAGATTTGGGAAATCCCTCTGCGTCTGTACCCATATGTTAGGCTTAAATATATTAAATGCTATCATATTTAACAGAATTAGATACGCAATAAGTAAAATTTGTTGAAATTAACCCTAAATTCGAAGCAATATTAACGCTGCCGCCGTAACGGTGGCGATATTAATATTTATATTTTTGAATCGACAAACGTAAAATAAACAAATCGCCGCCGCCACCGCATCCACGTCCCTTTCCATACTGGCGGCGGCGGCGGTTACTTGCATTCATCGGTTCGAAAATATTAATATCGCCGCCGTTGCAGCGGCAGCATTAATATTGCTTCGAATTTAGGGTTAATTTCACTTAGTGCGTATCTAATTCTGTTAAATATGACAGCATTGAATAGATTTGGGCCTAATGCACTCGCTATACCTGCTATTTTCCAGGGGTAGGGTAATACCGGTTAAGCTTTTGGTGTTAGGCCTATCACCGCCTCGTGCATACCATTTTTCGCCGCTAACTGGGAAATTCCCGCCTACCACCGTTTTGGCTCGCTACCACCGATTACCACTGACTCCTGCATACGGCCCCTGGTATGACCTTGCATGTTGCTAGGACGTAAAACAACAACAAACAAACAGCTAGATTTTGACGTGGAACAAACTGCGAACTGTAGTGACAGGTTAAAGGCGGTGCAAAACAACTAAACAGCCTGCTGCTACAGGGCCGCTTGTATTCTGCCTGTGAACAGAAGAACAAACAAAGAGAACTCAGGTGAATAAATGCAGTCGGCAACCTGAATTCGGGAGAAAGTTGTAGACATGTCATGCACCTGCAACAGGTGGTCCTTTAGAAACACCTCACAGTCACAGTGGATACAAGCATAGCGCCAGTGTAGTGGTGTGAATATAGTAGCTACTGAAACCGGTGGTCCTTTAGAAACACCTCACAGTCACAATGGATACAAGCATAGTGCCAGTGTAGTGGTGTGAATATAGTAGCTACTGAAACTAGTGGTCCTTTAGAAACACCTCACAGTCACAATAGATACAAGCATAGCGCCAGTGTAGTGGTGTGAATGTAGT
This sequence comes from Branchipolynoe longqiensis, assembly GCA_030323885.1. Classification (NCBI taxonomy): domain Eukaryota; kingdom Metazoa; phylum Annelida; class Polychaeta; order Phyllodocida; family Polynoidae; genus Branchipolynoe; species Branchipolynoe longqiensis. Next base: position 38,857,282 of record CM059193.1, read on the forward strand.
AGCTACTGAAACTGGTGATCCTTTAGAAATACCTCACAGTCACAATGGATACAAGCATAGTGCCAGTGTAGTGGTGTGAATGTAGTAGCTACTGAAACTAGTGGTCCTTTAGAAACACCTCACAGTCACAATGGATACAAGCATAGTGCCAGTGTAGTGGTGTGAATGTAGTAGCTACTGAAACTGGTGGTCCTTTAGAAACACCTCACAGTCACAGTGGATACAAGCATAGTGCCAGTGTAGTGGTGTGAATGTAGTAGCTACTGAAACTGGTGGTCCTTTAGAAACACCTCACAGTCACAGTGGATACAAGCATAGCGCCAGTGTAGTGGTGTGAATATAGTAGCTACTGAAACCGGTGATCCTCTGGAAATACCACGCAGACACAATGGATACAAGCATAGCACCAGTGTAGTGGTGTGAATATAGTAGCTACTGAAACTGGGGGTCCTCTGGAAATACCACACGGTCACAATGGATACAAGTGTAGTGCCAGTGTAGTGGTGTGAATATAGTAGCTACTGAACCTGGTGGTCCTCTGGAGATACCACGCAGTGACAATGGATACAAGCATAGTGCCAGTGTAGTGGTGCGAATATAGTAGCTACTGAAACCAGTGGTCCTCTGGAAATACCACTCAGTGACAATGGATACAAGTGTAGTGCCAGTGTAGTGGTGTGAATATAGTAGCTACTGAAACCGGTGGTCCTCTGGAAATACCATGCAGTCACAATGGATACAAGCGTAGCACCAGTGTAGTGGTGTGAATATAGTAGCTACTGAAAACAGAGGTCCTCTGGAAATACTGCACAACACAATGGATACAAGTGTAGCACCAGTGTATTAGCTACCTGAAACATTAGTTCTACCATTGATGTCAGAGTGCAGTTTAATGGTGAAAATCCTGTATGAGACCTTTTTCACAGAGCCTGCCGCACGGCGATCTGCTACCCACAAGAGGGTGTGTTGGTGGTTGAAATCCTCTATAAGACCCTTTTCCACAGAGCCTGATGTACAGTAAGCTGCTACCCACATTTGTTTGCTTATTGGGGTTTTACATCGTAACTATATCTAAGGTCATATCAGGATGGGTACCAACTTGTGACAGTGCACACTCATGGTGATTTAGAGGGCTTTCCCACTGAAAGACCAAGCTGTCAGCAACATGAGCCAATATCCCACACAGTCACATTATCCTGACATTGAGCCAACCAGTCAGGTTATGCCATGCTAACCAGTCATTGCTAGGTATCAATCTTATAAGTTATTATTTGACTCAGCCGAGATTCAAACTCCTGACTTTCTGCATGGGAAGCCTGCGGACTACTGATTTTATCACTGCGTCCGGACCCTACAACATTAGTTCTTCCACTGCCACCAGGAGGCAGGTTGGTGGTGCAAATCATTTACTGTGCTCTAGTTTGCTGACAACTTTGGCGCATGACTCAGCTGGGCTGTGGTTAGATAAAAGATTCACCTGGTACTCGCAGTACACGGGTGAAAACCAGCCTTATATAAAAACGGTTGAAAAATCGGGCTAATGAAATGAGTTTTTATGAGAGCCTAATTTCACAATCTAAGAAGCAACATTTATTCTTTGTATATGTCTTCATATTTACCCGCTACCTTTGAGTTGAAAAATATAATAAAATATCTAGTTTAATAAGATTTTAAAGTGAAATCGACAGCGTTCTATGGCCACCATCTTGTCTTGTTGCATTCTCTCCCATTTCACCAACTCTGTGCCGATATATGTAACCATTTGACACTGGATCCAGGCATTGTAGGTCCTGTTCCATACTAAAGCTATTTTCGCCCATATTTAGACTATGTTGGTATTCACCCGTGTACTGCGTGCGAGTACCGGGTGAATCCTTTATCTAGGCTGTGGTGTGCTCCTATTTTGCTAATAGGAATCAGCCCTTTGCAAAAGCTAGAAGTCTGCACGGCTGTGTGGAAGGTGCATACACGTGTTGTTGGCACAAGTGGATCAGTTGTGTGTCAACAACATTCCTCAAATAGATAACATTCCAGACATGGTCGACCTTGTCCGGTCGACCTGGCATTGCGAGTGTTTCTGCAGATGTAGTGTGACTGTGTGTATGAATGCACACAGTGTGTCACTGCAGTATAAGGCATACTGAGTGTGTCAATATACTACTGCACTATATATTATTGTATACTTTGCTTACTAAGTGTTCAATTGTCATTTCACTAACTCCTATATAATTCACTTAATTGTTGTTCAATTGGCATTGCACTAATAAAAGTTGTTCAATTGTCATTCCACTAACTCTTGTATAATTCACTTAATATTGTCATTCTAATAACTTGTATATTTCACTTAATTATTGTTCAAGTATCGCTCCAAGAGCTATCTTGTATACTTCACTTAATATTGTCATTGTAATAACTCTTGTATATTTCACTTAATTATTGTTCAATTGTCACTCTATTAACTTCACATCCTTCTGTAAAGTCCACGGCTGGAACCTGTGGTTGTGTAGGCAGGCTATAGTGAAATCAATACAGGCAAAAAAAGAAAGGGAGAGTACAAAGAGTGAAAGAAGAGAGAGAGCCAAGCTCTCAGGTTTATTTTTATATGGTACATGGATCCAGTATGGTATATCATCTGACCACATTCTCCCAATGAGAATCAAGCATATACAGCTCTACCAATGAGAATCAAGCATTCCTGGTCCCCATGGTTACAGTGATCTGCCCACCACCACCACCAAGCGGTGTGGCTCCTTTGGTCACCACCTGCCCTGAGCTGAGTGTGTGGTGATCCGTGACTAGCAGAGGGGGGAGGGGGTAGTGGGTAGAGCTCCAAGTGCCCCTTACACACTATCCTACCAGCACCACAATGTTTATTTACAATGAGTCAAGTACCACCAGCAACTACATAAACACATCTATGCACCTGGCCCAATATACCTTTTTCATAAGTAGAACATTTGCATTCCCCCACCAAGGCATCATTATCGGAATATTTTACACTTCACTTAATAATTGTTGTTTAAGTGACATTCAAATAACTCTTCTCTACTTCACTTAATAAGTATTTAATTGTTGTTCTACTAACTCTAGTATATTTAAGTTAATTATTGTTCAATTATCGCTCCAATAGCTTTCTTGTATACTTCGCTTAAGAATTGTTCAGCTGTCATTATACTAACTCTTGTATGCTTCACGTAATTATTGTTCAATTGTCATTCCGCTAACTTGTGTATGTTTCATGTAATTATCATTCAATTGTCATTCCACTAACTCTTGTATGTTTCATGTAATTATTATTCAATTGTCATTCCGCTAACTCGTGTATGCTTCACATAATTATCATTCAATTGTCATTCCACTAACTCTTGTATGCTTCACGTAATTATCATTCAATTGTCATTCCACTAACTCTTGTATGCTTCACATAATTATCGTTCAATTGTCATTCCACTAACTCTTGTATGCTTCACATAATTATCATTCAATTGTCATTCCACTAACTCTTGTATGCTTCACGTAATTATCATTAAATTGTCATTCAACTAACTCTTGTATGCTTCACATAATTATCGTCCAATTGTCATTCCACTAACTCTTGTATGCTTCACGTAATTATCATTCAATTGTCATTCCACTAACTCTTGTATGCTTCATGTAATTATCATTCAATTGTCATACACTCACTCTAGAGATACCAAAAGAAGCAGTTCACCACTGAGCTGTGTGTAACACCCATGGGACTTAGGTTCAATGGGCTGTAGGCACTGATTAGACTGAACAAACAGGAACCATGTGGGTCTGTGTGGCAGGTTGTAAGTGAATCAGGGTGGCAGGTCACTAGTAGGTGAACAAGAGTTGTAACAATAAAGCTCAACCTTATTACTGTCAATCTTGCATGACTTGTCTTCCTTTCTTTCTTATGAGTTGTTTGTGGTATTGTATAGGTGGAGACTGGCAGACAGTTGCCAGGATCCGCCTGATAGTAGTGAGTAAGATGAGTAACTGAGACAGCCAAACCAGTTATTCTTCACAGTACTTTTACTAGCCAAGTTCAGGTAACACCTCATGTCTCCTGTGACCCCATGTAATCGGCGAACCCCCAAACATGCGCAGACAACTGTCTTTGTCTAATTTGAATGTCCCTCTGTTGACAGAACATCCGTTATCTAAGGACAATGTTGGTGTCTGGATGCAGGGTTGTTTGTTAAAGGCAGCCAGGTACTAATGCAATGCCTAGCATCAACAACTACCATATTATCATGGGTTAACGCCTTGGTGTTTAAATTGGCAAATCACTGAAGTGGGAGGTGAGCGCTTAGCCACACATGGGCGTTTAAGGGCTGCGTGTTTCCGAAATATTGGCCAAGTGAGGGGTGGGTGTTAACCCGCGAGAATACGATACTACATTTTTCAAGTCATTGGTTTGACTCGGCGGAGAATTGATTCTGCAACCTTCACAACGGAAGCGGACGTCCTACCCATTCTGCCATCCTGTCCCATCTGTGTGTTGGTATAATTTGCTACAATTAGCTATTCCTCTTCCACCATTTGCTATGCAGTTGTAATTAATTTATATATCGCAGGGAACCTATCGCTCATCATTACTAGGATAGGGCAAAAGTTGGTTTGTTCAGTATCCGGACAATGTGACTGAGTGTGATATTGGGTCATGCTGATGGTGGCCCAGTTTCCCAGTGGAACAAAACTACAAAGTCGCCATGAGCAGAAGGGTGTGCACTGTCACAAGTCAGTACCCATCCTGATATGACCTTGTTTGTTTGTTGGGGTTTCCCATCCTAGCAACATGGTCATATCAGGATGGGTGCCGACTTCTGACAGTGCACATTCATCTGCTCATGGCGACTTTGTAGTTTTGCCCCAGTGTAAAATTGACAGTGTGCACTCATCGTGACTTCATATAGTGCTACCCCACTGGGAGATCAGGCCGCCAGATCCATGACCTGATTTCCTACTCAGTCACATTATCCTGATACTGAGGTAACCAGTCCTTGTCCTAATGCAGAGCATCATGCTAGAAAACAACAAGTATCCATTTTGCATGTCATTGGTTTGACTCCGCCGGGATTCGAACTCCCGACCTTCCGCACAGGAAGCCTGCACTCTACCGATTATGCTACCGCGTCCAGTAGATATGACCTTAGATATCCATATTTATTAGTTTCGTTCTTTGACTACATAATATCGGCGGAGTCACCACAAGGGAATATTGTCGAGTCTTTCACTTTGTACCTTCTGAGGTGCTGCCACCTGCAGGACACAACACTAGTCAATAGCTCTAAAATGTCATTCTGTTGCATGGTTTTTCCGCCAGGTTGCGCCATTTACCAAGCGAACCATTGCATGCGATTGCTTGAGTTTGTGTTGGCTGAGTTTTTGAGTCCGAGGTCTACGGTCTTAACAGGACGGGTAGGGACTTCTGACAGTGCGCGCTCATGGTGCCTTTATAGTGCTGCCCTGTTGAGAGACCGGGCTGCAGCACCATGACCTGATATCCCACTCAGTCATATTACACAGTCCTGATAGCCTACTGGGTAAAACAGACTGTTGTTGTCCTATCTTAGTAATGCTGAACACCATGTAAGGTAGATAACAGATTCACCCTGTACTTGTAGTACACGGGTGAAAGACAATGTAGGGTACGGGCGAAAATAGCTTTAGTATGGGACAGGAACTAGAAGCTGTGGTTCCAGGATCAAATGGCTACATATATTGGCACAGATTTGATGAAATGGGAGAGAATGCAAAAAGACAAGATGGCGACCATAGAACGCCGTCAATTTCACTTTTAAATCTTATTAAATTAGATCTTTTATTATATTTGTCAACTCAAAGGTAGCAGGTAAATATAAAAACATATATAAAGAATATATTTTGTTTCTTAAATTAAGACATTATTCACTCAATTTATTTCCCCAGCATGTCGAAATTCTTCGCCAGTTTTTCTAATGGGTTGGTTTTCACCCCTGTACTGTCAGTACGGGGTGAATCTTTTATCTACATTTAAGGTAGCAACAGATATCCATTTTATAGGTCATTGGTTTGATTCAGCCAGGATTCAAATCCATCATCATCATCAATCCCTTAACCGTGAGGGTCCTTGGGTCACTACAGATGACTTTGCAACCAGTTTCTTCCAGTTTTCTCTGTTCTCCTACTTCTCCACTGCCCTGTGACACTTGCCAAACTCCAGTGCTGTCCATTCCCTGATGTTGTCTTCCCACCTCTTTTTTTGTCTGCCTTTTTTCTCCCCCCCCCCCCCAAACCCCCTCCCTATCACTGTGCCGTGCAAGATGGGTTTGTGTGTGTGTGCATAAGGTTATTAAGATGGGGAAATTTCAATCGCAGACAATTGGTCTTCCTCATTCCACTGCTCCTTGCCTTGTTCTAGTAGTGCCGAGTTCCAGGGTAGGTAGCAACAATTAAACAATGTTAAGTCATTGCTTTGACTCGCCCAGGGTTCGAATCCAACCTACCAGAACGGGAGGTGAATGCTTGGCTCATTCGGCCATCTGATTTTAACCAGACCTGATGAACGAGAAATATGTCCATACCACTGCCTTTTACGTCTCTTTACAATTGTCAGGAGATATGTGCGCTTGCTGGATCTTGGCATGTCAGAGCCATAATCTTCCGCTATGGAAAACAGGCAGTGAGTGCTCTTACTGATCTGCTGGGCCGTATTCGATTAACATAACCCAGGCGGCTCGGGTCAGCCGAATTGCTAGAATTTCAAATCGAACACCGCAAGTGGACTCGACAAAAACATGTGCCATGTGCAAAAAGGCCCGCCCCAGTAACCCACGTCTTGGCTGGGGGTGGCTAGGAACGATGATGTCACATTTGCACTGGTACCGTGCTGTAGGATAACAGCTACCAGTACCGGTCCTACATGTTTTTTTGTTGTAATAACCCAGATTAATGAAAAGGAAATATAACTAAATAAAACTATGCAATTATAAAATACTTTAAATCCTATTTTGCTGTAGTTATATCGGTTATTAAAAAAGGTTTTGGATTAAGCCACCATTTTTTCCATCCCGAGCATGGAGAAGTGTATTCGTTTATTCAACCCGTGTCGGTAGGATGTACACATGCGCCAAAAAGTGACTCGGGTCACCCGAGTTGGTTAATAGAATACGCCTCCCAGATATGCTGGATATGGTGCTGCCACCTGGTGTTTCAAATCGCCCCAGATTTTTACTAGTTCTGCAGTTGGGGGTGGCAGTTATGGCCATTGCGGGACTAGCACACTAAGCATTACACCATATAGTCACCCTGATGCAATCACCCTATTTCAGCACTTGCAACATTAAAAGCTTAACTTGGATTTGAATATCCTTTGGCACAGAATTTATAATTGATTAAGGGCCTTTACATTTAACTATCCTTTGAAACAACTTTAATAATTGATTTCTAACTTTTCTTAACATTCTGTTTAAAAGTGATGGTTAAATAACAATATCACATAAACTTCTCACAGTGAATATGGTATTTGCTACGGACATTGGATTTGTTTCTTGTTTGTTTCTTGTTGTTTTACGTCCTAGCAACATCTAAGGTCATATCAGGACGGGTACCGACTTGTGACAGTGCACACTCATGGCAACTTTGTAGTGCTGTCCCACTGTGAAACCAGGCCCCCGGTGTCGCAGTTTGAGCGCCCTGCCAGTTTGAGCGCCCTTCTGTTGCTTCTGCGCATGCGCGGATAGAGACATTAAAACCACCCTATCACACTAATTTGTGATTTTGGGTGCTTTGAAAGCAAATTTCTCTTGACTCTATTAAATAGTTCAGATCTTTCTCTACAATTTCACATTCAGTTTTTTTTTTATCAGCCAATTGGAAGTTTCTTGAATTTATTTTGCGAAAATAGTTTTTGAGGCCATGATCTGGTAACTGACACTCAGAATATCCCAACTGTCACTATTATCTGTTTTTAATACTTTCAGAGTAAATTGCTCTTAGGTTACATTAAATACTTCAGATCTTCTTCCTATTCAATTGCGCATTAAGATATTTTTAATCGATCCAATGAAAGCTTTTAAATCTATTTTACAAAAAAGTATACAACCTCTGGCAGGGCACTCAAACTGGCAGGGCGCTCAAACTGCGACACCGGCACCATGACCTGATATCCCACTCAGTCACATTATCCTGACACTGAGCCAACCAGTCCCTGCCCTATCCTGTTAATGCCAAGCGCCTGGCTAGGAAGCGACAAGTATCAATCTTTAAGTCATTGGTTTGACTCGACCAGGGTTCGAACCCACGACCCCACGATCTACCAGCATGGGAGACGGGCACTCTAACTCATTCGGCCATCCCGTCTGGTCCACGGACATTGGAAAATAATCAGCAACCAACCAATCAAACAATCAATCGATTATTGGCAACTTAAAATTACCACTAAGTGGGTGCAAACTAGTCATAACAAAACAAGCAATCTATTACATCAAATTTTTATTAACAATTTCTGATTTGAGATAAACGGCTTGTCATTGGACTTCACCCAAGTACTGGCCAACAGCTTAATTTATATAACATGACATATATAAGACATCAAAATAGCATGTGTTCATACACATGTCAGGTGATCTCAGCAGGAACAGTTCTCACAATGCATTAATCTGGGCTGTACAAAACTGTAGAGGATGAGGAGGATGGAGGAAAGAGAGATGGAGGAGGCAGGAGATGGGTCAGATATGGGAACAACAATATCAAAGGATGGATCAATTGAGAAGTTGGGGGTGGGGTCGGGGAAACAAATTACCATAATTCCTGGAATATCTCCCTCCAATAGACAAAAGCACATTTTTCTAAGAACACCCCCCCCCCCATCTCCAACAACCTATAAACACTTTTCTGAGAGTACTGCCTATGATAGTACCCACACATAAACACCTTCCTAATAGTACTCCCCCCCCCCCAAAAAAAACTACCAGTAAATACCTTTCTGATAGTACCCCCTCTCTACAACAACCTATAAACACCTTCCTGGTAGTATATACCCTATCCCCCACCACAAACCATCAATAAACACTTTTCTGATAGTACCGTAATGGCTAATACAGCCCCAAACCACCAATAAAATAATTTCTGATAGTAGCCCCCATCACCCTATCACCCACCCACACACACACCAAAAAACATATCATCACCACCAGGCACCTTTTCAGATAGTACCTCATTTCCACCCACGACCAACAGACACCACTTTCTGATAGTACCCCCCCCCCCCCCCACTGCCACCCATAAAAGCGAGACGCCAATCTGGATTAAGAAAACTGCAGTTGAAGCAAAAGAGAAGGAACCCGACTCACTGGAACACATGGCCCCTTATGGAACAGTTGGGGCCTTTTGCAACATTTGGTGCCTTGTGGGAGACTTGGTGCCTTGTGGGACACTTGGCACCTTGATGAACACTTGGCACCTTATAGAACACATGATGCCTTGTGGAACACTTGGCACCTTGTGGTACACTTAGTGCCTTGTGGAACACTTGGCACCTCGTGGAACACTTGATGCCTTGTGGAACACATGACACATTATGGAACATGTGGTGCCTTGTGGAACACTTGACACATTGTGGGACACTTGGCACCTTGTGGAACACATGGTGCCTTGTGGAACACTTTGCACCTTGAAGAATACTTGGCACCTTGTGGGACACTTGGCACCTTGTGGAACACATGGTGCATTGTGGAACACTTGGCACTTTGTGGAACACTTGGTGCCTTATGGAACACTTGGTACCTTCTGGAACACTTAGCGTCCTGTAGAACACTGGGTGCCTTATGAAACACTTTGCGCCTCAAAGGAAGACATTTCAATGTGCGGGTAAAACAATTGTTGATACTTATACAAAACCAGATCCCCTAAACCAAGCCCTTACCCCATCTCATTCAATTTCACATTCCATATGTTGTATCATTGGTTTGATCATTATCTTATATTAACATGCGTCAACTTTGGCTAAACGACAAAAGAAATACACTGAGAAACACAGACACACATATAGGAAATCATCTCAATTATCACCCAGTTTCGCCTTTTCTAATGGTGGTATTTTTTTAATGAATTTTAATTAAAGTTGCAAAATCCGATGAAAGCATTACATTGTCTAAACCAAAGCACCTGCCTAGATTTGACCCTGCATAGCCAAGTTAGATATTGGTGCACTTATTAATCATCTATTGATGCATAGAAGGAATATTAGATCAATTTTATAGAAACAATCACTGCTCCCAAGTCATGCAAGCCAATGATGTCCAACATTTTCGATGTGCACAATGAATCTATTTAAAAAAAATATATTTTCACTTCAAATATCTCCAAAGTGGACCCTATAAAATAGTTATTCCAAACTAAAGCAGAGTAGATTATAATGGTGAACCTATATGTGTATATATATATATATTAATACTCGATAAGGTACAGAAATACATCTCAAAACTCGCTATTATTAGGGTTTTAACACATTCTAATATGATCAAAGTGATCTATGTAGCTTCATACAGAAGATGTAGCAGTTGGTGTGTTTTAAAAATAGCTTTGCAACACAGGAAGGCAAAAGAATGTACCTTGAAACCACTCAGCGTGTGAGCTAAGTTTGTTGGAACTAATTGACTTGAGACCGGAAATGTTTCATCTTTTTTTCTTTCTTGAAAATTTATACTGCCTATCATGGATAAGTCTGAATAGACTTGTTTTCACCATTAGACAGTTTCGCGATAGAAAGCCCGAGCCTACACCTTTACCAACCCAAGGGATTTTTAACCTCCGACACCACATAGACATGGTATGAGAGCAACTGGCCTTTGATGACACTGTAAGTTATCCACAGCAGTGGAAATCCAAATTGGCAGAGTTGGGGGCACGGGGAATAGAAACACCGACCTTCAGATTAGGAGTCTCACCAGAAAAAAGTCAGACACTCTAACCACTCAGCCACAGAGAACACCACAATCATCTCGCTGGGTGGTGAATGTCCTGGTGGCTACAACCCGAGGTAAAGTATTAATATATGTATATTAATAGTAGAAACCCAACATCATCTGATTATGCAACTTTAATAAATGGTCAGGCTACATATTGAGGAAATATGGTAATAACAAAAATCTTAATTAAAATTATAGTAAAAATCTTAATTAAAATTATAGTAAAAATCTTAATTAAAATTATAGTAAAATGCCAGTTTTAAGACGCACCCCTAGGTCTCACAACCTTAGCCCAGACAATAATGTTAATATTAGCATAGTCCAGAGAAGTAGATTTTCTTTCTGGATGTTTTCTTCGTGTTATATATACATTTAACTTACTTGGTGCTCCAGTTTGTTGTAGCATAGAGTTTACAGTGATGAGGAGGGCATGCGAATGCGAATCTTTTAAGACGCACCCCTAGGTCCATCAATGTGGGTTCAATATTCAGAAGGAAGCAAATGAAATTGAGGGAGTTGAGCTGGACAAACATTGCCCTTGGCTTAGTAAATCTCCTTAGTGAAAGTTTGATACAAACAACACCAACAATTCTGATCATGTTTAACAAATAAACAGAGGTCACAACCTTAGGCCAGACAATAATGTTAATATTAACATAGTCCAGAGAAGTAGATTTTCTTTCTGGATGTTTTCTCCGTAATATATATACATTTAACTTACTTGGTGCTCCAGTTTGTTGTAGCATAGAGGTTACCAAATGTCGTCTGATATTAATAGAGTGAACCCAAGGGCATTATTTGATCGGTACAAATTCTTGTTTTCCTTTTACACATATGTATATTGCTAAATATAGAGGGGGTGTAATGATGTCACAAGACAACTTTCGGTGGCCATATTGGATTACATACAGAAGGCTTGAGACTCCCTACACTGTGCTTATTTACTGATTTGTTGGATTATTTGTCACTGTTTTGAGCAGTTTGACCTCAGAAGTTGTTGCTGAAGTGCTGTAAGTAAACACATTGGATGTAAACTGCCTACAACCTCCCATAACACAAGAAAACTCTGTTTTACTGCATCTGCATGCATTCACAACGTGGCTAGGGAGGGTGCTCATAATCCAAGATTGCTGCTCGCTGAGCGCTGATTGCTAAGTAATGACGTCACATGCACTCCCTCTATATATGACTTCAGTCAACCAATAATATCAAACGATATGTAATGCTAGAAAAAAATGTTATAGGTTACAAAATTGGGAAGGAATAGAACTTATTCGAGTGTGAAACCAAAACGAGGCTTCCACGGCGTTTTGCTCATTTCTTTGCAACACAAGGGCACAACTGATGCATAATAGACCCATTTCAATGTTTATAAACATTGTCTGTGCTTGCGCAGCTTGGCTGCAGAACGAATGCACACTGCCATTGAGTTTGCCGGTATGCGCAGTGCAAAACGTCAATTTTATTCAAAATTAATAGAAATGCAGAACCCTAACCTTATAAATTTAATATAATGGGTTTGTTAAACAGGTTTTCTGGATGTGTTCCAAGCGGTTTGTTTCTAGGTGGTGTGGTTTTAGAGATATTTCACTTTTTATGTATGAAGATTGCTCATAGCCATTGAGTTGGCAGTGTGACCATGTGTCGTCCTTCAGCCGTCGTCCTGCAGCCAAGCTGTGCGCGCACTGACCTAATTCCCTTTGCTGATGTCTTATGAAATAGGCCTATATGAAGTAGCTTTTATTTTAAAAGGCTAGCTTTTGAGATATTGCAAACATGCAAAAATAATTTTGGCGAGCATGCCAATACTCGGACTTCTACAGTAGCAGGTTCTATTAAATTGCCTCAGTATTTATGTGGAAACAGATGTTTAATAAGTGCACCAGTATCTAAATTAGATATGTAGAATCAAATGTAGATAGTTGTTTTGGTTTTGAAAATTTGATGTTTTCATCGGACTATGCAGCTTTAAACCAAACAAAGTACAAGTATTGAGTATTTAAGTTCATTGTCTGAAATAGGTTTTTGCCAATGTTGTGTCATGCAGGTCCTAACGCTATAAAACTGCCACCCAATATAAAAGCTAGAGCAAATTAATTTGTAAGTACCATGTTTTAACACCAATGGTTAAGCGCCAGGTAATACCACTCCGATGAGCATCTGTTCAAAGAGCTCTGTGCCATTTTCCAGTTGCCTCTTGTGCGTTGTTTCTGATTTGTTCACATGAATGAGCTTCATGGCCGGAGAAAATGTTGCAGTTGGCAAGTTAATGTTGCGTAGTCCGAAGGTTTTCACTTTCTGTTATTTTCAGAGATAAAACTATTAGGTTGGTAATTATAATCTACCTTAGTTTAATTTGAAGTAACTTTTATTTTCAATGACTAACATGGGAGATATTTTAAGCATAAGCATGACAAATTAATTTTGGCATGCTTGACAAAAGGCTTCAGCAGTAACAGGTTCTATTAAAATGACTTAAAACACCCTTCTATATAGCAACAGATTTAATAAGTGCACCAGTATCAAATTGAGGTAATCTCACATCTAGATAAGTGCTATGCTTTCAAAATCTGATGCTTTTATCGGACTATGCAACTTTAAGAAAACAGTTCCTTAAATTTAATTATTTTAAATTAAATTGAAGAAATATGACCTTTTTTTATCAATTACTTTTTAACTGAAAAGACATGACAAGCGGAGACCTAAGGGGGCGCGGTGAGTGAAACTGAGATGAAATTGAGTATATTGAGACAAAATGTGATAAAGTTGCAGTATACATTTGCTAATATAAAGCTACCCTGCTTACAGCTAAGTGTATCAGAAAACTTTATTCTAAGTTCCTTGTAGAGTTCCTCAAACAGAATTAACAACAAAGATAATCTCAATTTAAGATTGTGTTCCCCTTTGAAATATTAACCGTATTATTATTTTTTAAATCACTTTTATATCTTAATTTCGAATTGTATCATATGGCCTTTATGTGGGTGACATTAAGCATAAATAAATCAAACAAAACAACTGTATTAAAACAAAAACTAAAAAGAATCAAGCAACACATAATTAGCAAGCTCCCCACTTGGTTAACAGCTTAAAGCCTTTCATTATTTCAATTAAATCGGTTCGATTCCTCACTTAGTTTTTAATTTATGTCGATTAAATATTAACCCATTAGTTTTCAAGCAAGGGGGTGACCGACCCAGCATGAAGTGAGTTGTATAATTCCACATGCCCATATAGAGAACATTTCAGACATGTGATTGCACATTCAGGAGGGATATGTTTCGGGATGTGGAATGCAAATATTCAAACACCTTCATTGCTTCTAACAAATGTAATTACACGCATATTATTTAATACGGAACATAATATATATATATTTGTTATTTAACTGCAACGTCTTTCTATTCAAATATATATATGTAAACATGTATATTTGAATTAAAATATATATACATGTATATATGTATGTATATACATATATGTATTATATATATATTATACATATATATATATTATACATATATATATATACACACACAGCGGCATGTGCACATTTGGGATGTGCTATAAGGTGCTTGCTAAATAGAACAATATTAATATAATTATTTTATTTTTTATATTAATTGAAACGCTTGAATTGCCTTTAACAGTACAATCTGCAGTTAGGCGATAAAACTCCCCAAAAACTTAGTAAGCAATTACAATGAAGCTGCTATATTAGCAGGCATAGCCAATGGATACAGCGACCATTGGGCAATATGAAGCAATAATCTTGTTTTATACCAGTGTGTATGTGAAAAAATAGCTTCTTTTGGCTTGGTGGACTTACAATATAATGGATAGCTTTGTTGATATAGATGGTCATGAAGGTTACGTTTACAAATGCCTAGTTTCAACCAACCCAACTGGCCGATGTAACTGTCGGCACCCGATCAACTAGTGTCCAAATCGGGTTGGTGTGAGCAGCAATGAATGGATGGTCATCACCTGAGTGATTAGAAAGGTTATTTGGGATTCCTGTAGTCTGCAGGCAATATTTTGGTCTGGTCCGACGAAATGTCGGGCAGACTCGATAAGAGAGTCGGCAACCGACTACTCGTAATAAGTCGGGCACAATCGGCTTGGTTAAAGCCCATCATCTTAACAACCCGTTATGGTGCAATTATCACTACCGTAAAACTTCAGTCATAAGCCAAACTCCACCCCGTGATAAGACGTATCCTCACTTTGGGGTTTTCATATAAGCCGCATCCAAACACATCAAATGGTTTTAAAAATCCACAAGAATCCCACCACCTGCACTATAACAGGCAACCCGATTTAGGATCTGTTTTCTATTCACCGCAGCTGGGCTCATTTCTCCATATAAAGCTGTGGCTTGTGGGAGAAGTTTTACGGTACACATATATATTTTATAACGCGTTACACCGTAACCACGTATTTTCAAAATTCCTTTAACACAATACATGAGAAAACAGTAAACACCATCTCACCCATAAAGGAAAGGCTTGTTTTCCAGGGGAAACTCACATGCCAATGGACATCAAATGCTTTCAAAAGCAAATGTCTGAGAGTGGTGACTCATTGATGAGTGGGTCACTTAGTACACGTCACTTCTCAGCCAGTCTTGGGTGGCTGCCACAAAGTTGGTGGCTGGTTCCCGGTGATCTGCTACCCGGTGTCGCAGTTTGAGTGCCCTGCCAGTGGTTGTATACTTTTTTTGTAAAATAGGTTTTAAAGCTTTCATTGGATCGATTAAAAATATCTTAATGCGCAATTGAAGAGGAAGATCTGAAGTATTTAATGTAACCTAAGAGCAATTTACTCTGAAAGTATTAAAACAGAGATAATAGTGAAAGTTGGGATATTCTGAGTGTCAGTGCCAGTGTTAGCCTTACCAGATCATGGCCTCTTTCGCAAAATAAATTCAAGAACTTCCAATTGGCTGATTAAAAAAAAGCTGAATGTGAAATTGTAGAGAAAGATCTGAACTATTTAATAGAAACAAGAGAAATTTGCTTTCAAAGCACCACAAATCACAAATTACTGTGATAGTTAGGGTGGTTTTAATGTTGTCTTTATCCGCGCATGCGCAGAAGCAACAGAAGGGTGCTCAAACTGGCAGGGCGCTCAAACTGCGACACCGGATGGTGGGAAGCGTTATGTAAATGTATACAGATGTTCCTGGGTCTTCATACTTTAAAAAAAAAAAATGTAATTCGTGAAAAATATTGTTGCGTAATCCAGTAAAAGTATTAAATTTTCTAAACCAAATCACTTACCTAGATCATATCCAACTTAAGTTACTGATGCACTAAGGGCCATTCAAAGTTGTCAACATTTCCATGGTCGTACAGCAGGGGGTGATAGGCAGGGGGAGGGACAGGGGGGGAGGGTGAGGGTGAGGGGCAGGGCCAGGGCTGTCAGTAAAGTATGACATTTATCGCTTTAAATTTTTTTAAATTATTATTTTTTTAATACATTAGTTAATTAAGTGGGAGAATTTTCAATCGTAGACAATTGATTTTCCCCACCCTGGAACCCGACCACTACTGCAAGAATCATACCTTAGCCGCCTCAGGGGTTAGAACTGACAACAAAAGACTAGAAACCAAAATAAACTATCCACTACTATACAATCATGTCTTCACATGTTTTGAATTATGGCATTTCTAAGCTATTACACTTTCCACCTACAGGCACATATTTTGCATGAATCGCTGTTATTATTATTTTTAGAAACCCTAAAGACTGGCATCCCTGTAATAACAATTAGTTGTTGCTATCAATGATTTACAGCGGAGATAGATAGTTCCTTAACCTTAGTTTTAAAGTTTCATCGTCCAATGGTTTTGAGTTTCTACCATTTTTTTGTAACCTAAGTATATTAGATTGATTGTTACAATTGATCTTATATTAGTCTGAAATAACTTTTGTCATAAATGGTTAATAAACTTTGGAGATATTTGAAACAAAGATATGTTGAATTAATGTTGGTGTACACGTAGACATTCTAACACCATGGGTTTCAGAAGTAATACAATCTCTTAATTGACTTAATGCCCCCTTCTATTCTGCAATAAACTCTTCACAAGTGCACCAGTATCTAAGTTGGATATGTTAGATCAAAGCGAAGTAGGTGTTTTGGTTTTTAAAAAGTTGATGTTTTCATGGGACTGCAGCTTTAACAGACATCTCTCCTCTGGAAATCAGCACTAAAACATGGAACTTCAAAAACACCCATGGAACTCCTTATTACCAGTCATTGCGCATATCTATATATATGTATATATATATATTACATGGGCACGCTGGACGCGAACCCAAACCCTACTGTGTCCAAACTACCAAGGCCCAGCAATACCATAGTCAATATACATCGCAGCCAATTGATTGATTGATTGGTGGTTGCTTTACGCCGTGTCGGCAGCATAGGCCATATTCACGGCGAGAAATGTTTGATTTTGTTCAAACCATCGCTTTTACATGTAAAAGCATACAATCAATTTTGTGTCAATGGACACTCATGAATTTTGTAAACTCACAATCATAATAGTTTCTGGTCAAGCTAAATAAAATTCTAAATGATAGTATTATTCAATAGAGTACTTACAAGTTACACCTTGTATCGCTATAAGACGGTGTTAATTTCGAATATTTATCAATATACATTCTAATCCATCCGGGATATAACAACAGGAGCAAATGACACACTTATATAGGATTAGATTACACGGAAGTCGTCTCCAAACAATTCCAGCAAAATGTTACATATTTTGCAAGAACAAACAAATAAACAATTATATTTGTACAAAAGGGCATGGATCATATCTCATATTTAAAGATATTTAGTAATGTAGGGATTTTTGCAAAGACAGGACTATCTGCACACATAAAATACACGCAAATAAACAAAATAAAAAAACAAACCAAAAAAAGCATGCAAGCTGGAATACCCTCAAATAGAAATAAATACAATTTAGAGTTCATTGAAGAGGAGAGCATACAGGTTTTCTAATTTTCTAACCTTAGTTCCAGTATGGTTTCATTGCTATGGCTGTGGTATTATTCCTTTTTTTGTGAAAAGATGGGGGCGGGCTTTGGTGTAGTTTTTAAAGTTTTAAAAAGTACACCATTTTTTTGGTGGTAATTAGTTATTAGATCCAAAGGTCTGTCATCTCAATGAGTGGTCAGAATTATACACACACACACACACACAGACAAACACAGATACACACAGACATACATTCACACAGACACACACTCACACAGGCACATACTCACTAGCATAGACACTCACACATACACCCACACGCACTCACTCATATATATATACACACACTCACACAGACACACTCACACAGGCACAGACTCACTAGCATAGACACTCGCAGACAGACCCACATATAGACACAAACACTCACACACAGAAACATACTCACAGGGCGATTCACACATAGACACACACACTCACACACAGAAACATACTCGTAGGGTGATTCACACAGAGACACACACACTGACACAGAAACATACTCACAGGCTGACTCACACAGAGACACGGACTGACACACAGAAACATACTCACAAGGCGACTCACACAGACTCACACAGAGACACACACTTATAGACACGCACTCACACACTGACACACACACAAGAAACATGAAAGAAACATCTCTGCATTCAGGTTTATCCACACTCCATCCCACTCTACACCCACCCGCCCACCACCCTTCCACCAGGAACTCTATGCCTGCATTATCCATGAATTACTGTGATCTGATTCAGGGGTATGTAAATAAAAGTAGTTTACACACCATCAGGGCAGACTGGGGTAAAAGAAAGCCCCTTATAGCGAGATACAGCACTCAAATAATTCTCAAAGAGAAAATTTTCTCTTTATAACTGTTAACAATGCCGAGTTTAAACATTAAAAAATAAATAAAATATATATAAAAGGTAGCCAATAATAGACTGAATCTATGTCAGAGAATGTAAAATTGAAACTTAAATGGAACAGAAGGACCTATATCTGGTTAAGATTTATTCACACATACACTCACACACACAGACACCACACACACACACACTCTCATATCAACTTCCATGATAAGAAAATAGTTCTAGAACTAGGAGGGAATATCACACACATTGGTTAATAACATGCAAACACCCCTTACCCTCCCAACAGATTATATTTGTTTAGTACAAGGCCTGGTAAGCTAAATATATTAAGGTTCTCTGTAAGCAAAGGGAAATCTCGTGAGACTAGTGTCAAAGAGGGTAAGGGAGGATGGTACTGGTAGAGCGTATGAGAGGGGGGGTGAGAGCATCTTGATGGCCAATCATCAATGCTGGTCAGTTTTAAGTAGACCCGTCCATCTCACACACATTTCGCACATAAGCGCATGCGCAAACCCTCGCACCCCCTCTCGCACACCCCCTCCCCCTCCCCTCCGACTATTTCTATAACCCGCCACCAGGGGGCACCAACACCCATCACCACCAGAGAGACACATGAGTAGACCGGTTCCCATGCCCTTCTAAATGGAGGTGAAGGTCGCGGACACAGCTATTGAGGAAATGTAGTTAAAGTCAGCCGGCATAGTCCACTGAGATGACAAACAAACTCCAAATGTATTGTATGAATGACATCACGGGTGGGATTCCCTCATCACATGTCCTAGAGGGGTTCCCCGCCACAGACCGGGGTACCCCATTTGTTTTGAAGCATTCCATTGAGAGAGAAGCAAAAAGACAAAGGGAATCCCACCTGGGATGCCATTCATACATTAAACAGGACACAGACCTCGGCACTGCCCCCTCCTAAATGTTTGGTTGCATAAACTAACAAACTAAGCAAAGGTGTTCTCGGAGAGCATTTATCGGAGTGCAGCTCCAGTCTCAGCGGCCTAAACCAGACCGCTTTAAAGTTGCATAGTCCGATAGTTTTGAGTTTCTGCCATTTTCTGAGACAACTACACGAGGTTAGTACATTATGGGCCTTATTTAAGGTTGAAATTACTTTTATTTTAAATGGCTAACTTTGAAGATGTTTGAAATGTAAACATGCACAAAATTTTGGCAAGCACATCAATACTCTGGCACCATAGGCTTCAGCAGTAATAGGTGCTATTAAATTGGCTAAGTATTCCCGTCTATGCAGCAACACATGTTTAATAAGTGCACCAGTATCTAAGTTAGATATGTAGATTCAAATCTACATAATTATTTTGGTTGAACAAATTTGATGCCTTCATCGGACTATGCAGCTTTAAACGGACCAGGTATAGTCCGCTGAAACTCGTACCGTACTCCGACAAATGCTCTTCAAGCATACCTTTGCAGGTTTTCAGCTTATGTAACTGTAACCGTGGGGGGAGAGTGCTGAAATTTGTTGCTCCTGTTGTGTTGTAGTTATTCCAGCAGCACTGACAAGGCTTTTAGACAAGCATATAAAGAAACATGTTAGAATTTGCAATCTAAAATGCTAAATATAAAGTTCAAATGTTTATTTCTCATAACCAGCTAATTTTTTTGTGAATAATTGATTAAATCATGTAGATTAATAGACTTTAAAAGTTGAATTGAGAGCTTTCTGTGGCTGCCATCTTGGTGGTTGCCATGGCTTCCCCCATGTGTGGGGAACCCCTCTAGGTCATGTGATGAGGGAATCCCTCCTATGATGTCATTCATACATCACAGACCTCAACACTCTCGTCCCACATGTTCAGTTACATAAACTGAAAAAAACTAAGCAAAGGTATGTTTGGAGAGCTTTTGATGCTGGATTCGTTTGTATCTTGGTGAGGTATACCCGACGACTTTAAGAAATAAGGCCTCGATCAGACAAGTTCATGGGAATGAGAATATAATCACACAAGCTCATATACATAGACAGTCCGGAAGGGCTTTTTTGTTTATGGTGCAGGTACTGACTCCACGAATACATGTAGACATGGAACTGAATACTGCTTCGCTAAGTCATTTATTTATACGCGCTCATTTATATGTTACTATGTTTTTGGTTGGGGGTTTTATGTCATAGAAACATTTATTGTCATATTAGGACATGTACCGACTTGTGACAGTGCGCACTCATGGGGATTTTATAGTGCTGCCCCACTGGGAGATCAGGCTGCCGGCACCATGACCCGATATCCCACTCGGTCACAATATCCTGATACTGAGCTAACCAGTCCTTGCCCTATCCTAGTAATGCAGTGCTCCAGGCTAGGTAGTGACAAGTATCAATTTTGTAGTCACTGGCTTGACTCGAGTGGAATTCGAACTTCCCCCCGGGAAGCCTGAACTGTATCGATTCGGCTACGGTGTCTGGTAAAGTCCCTAGTATGAGCCGTGTGCAAAACGATCCGACCCCAGTAACCCACCTCTTGGCTGGGGTTGGCTATGAGCGATGATGTCACATTTGGGCTGGTACCATCCTGCAGGATAACAGCTACCAGTACCAGTCATACATGGGGTCTTTTTTTAAAAATAAACTAGATTAATGAAATGGAAATATAACTAAACTATGCCATCATAAAATACTTTAAATCCTATTTTGCTGTAGTTATATCGGTTATTAAAAAAAAAAAAAAGGTTTTGGATTAAGCCACCATTTTTTCCACCCCGAGCGTGGAGACGCGTCTTTGATTATTCGACCTGAGTCTGTAGGATGTGTGCAAGCACCAAAAAGTGGCTCGGGTGACCCGAGTTGATTAATCGATTACGCCCATTGTGCTTACTCAACTCTCTCTGGTGTGTATAGAGGACGCCACTGTCAACACACAGTGCTATGAGACACCACTAGGGGCCGCCACACATTCTGCTGAGATAAATAACTAAAACCCCAAACTAAGAAGAAACACTCGCCAACTTGCACCAAGTTACTAATGGATAATCCAACTTGGAACTTGAGTCCATATTCTAATCAGGTTGCATGATATAATTAATTAATTGAGCTGGATAAGGACTAGGACAGTTCTGCATTCCTACAAATGACTTTCCAGCACATTTGCTAGTTCATTAAGGTTTTGTGTTCTAACTACATCTGAAGTCATATCAGGACGGGTACTGACATGTGACAGTGCACACTCATGGCAACTTTATAAAGCCACCCCACTGGGATGCCGTGCCGATGGCACCATGACATGACAGAGATGGTACTCAGTCACACTATCCTGACACTGGGCTAACGAGTCCTTGCCCATTTCTAGTAATGCCAAGCACCAGGCAAGATAGCGATAGGAGTCAATTTGGTAAGTCTTCGATTTGACATGGCTCAGATAAATCCCATGACGGAAAGCAAGTACTTTACTCATTTAGCCACCCCATTCGGTTCCCACCAGCAGACCAGAGTATAACTATGTGTGTGTGTGTGTGTGTGTGTATGTGTGTGTGTGTCCGTGTCCATGTGCGTGTCCGTGTCCGTGTGCGTGACCGTGTGCGTGTGCCATGACGTGCGCGCGCGCGTGTGTGTGTGTGTGTGTGTGTGTGTGTGTGTGTGTGTGTGTGTGTGTGTGTGTGTGTGTGTGTGTGTGTGTCAAAGCCTATGACTAGTGGCTCCGGTGTGGCCGAATCTGGAACTACACGCAGCAGGCAGCAGAGCCTAGATAAATGGTATATAATAATAGAGAAAACTGAAGAGAGTTCGTGTCCTTGTTTGTATTCCCATAATAGATTATAGAGAACATATACGCAACCAAACATGTGTTAGGAGAGTGAGAGGAATGGCAACGGTATCACTATACATTTCCTTGTTTTCTCCAAATTGTGTTTTAGTCACATGCAGTGCACCTGTTTAAATTGAACTTAAATGGATAAGTGTATCAGTCAGCTTCGTATTCAACTACAAATCAACCATGCTTCCGCTCTGAAATATGGACAAAAACAAATAACTGTGCAACTGTACACAGTATATCCCGCGTTTGCTATGCGCCACCTAAGCGATACTGGCTTTACACACAATGAGAAAGCGCGATTGTCAGAGTACAGCACTGACCATCCTAGTCCATATCCAGTACCTTGAAATCAACTTCGGTGAGTACCCTTCCATTACAATTAAAGGCGCAAGACCATGGAAGTTACTGTAGGATTGAAACACAACAGTAAACAATTCATGTAGGCATACAATTCATATGCTGTTATGGTTGGGTTTTAGTTTTTTTTATGGCATTCTTCCAAAAACAAAGAATACTTACTGGTTGAAGGGAATCTCTCAAAATGTAAGTTATGCAATACAATGGAGTAAATCCAATAATTGGATTAAGGATATATCACAACGTTCAGAGCGGCTTGAACACTTTGATGTAGGAACGAGCCAAAAGAAGGTCAATGATAAATGCAGGGCTTAGATGGAAAAGACTGCTAGCCTGTGGTCATGATGTACACACACACACACACACACACAGACACACACACACAAACAAACAGGCCCCACTTAACAAGTACTCAAAGTTTGGTTGTCCAAGACGTGACGTAGGTTGTTTGCGTGGAGTCAAGTATTGGTGTCGATGATTGGATGTCTCCGCCATTGTTGCATATGGCGCATGCATCACATCTTTCGCCTTCACACGCATTGGTCAATCCGCAGTTCAGGGACAGCTGTTCAGAACAAGCAACCAGCTAGAGACGCGCGAAGGAAACATGCAGACTGTGTGTTCGATGTAACTTGTAGCATTTGTCTGATGTCCTGCCACATGATGTTTCTGGGTTTACGTAATTATGCTACTGACCCACCACATATTTGCTTCGTGCGGTGGAAGCCGGTTGCGTATGTCCGCAGCTATGCTGGAACTGAGGGCAATGGCTCCCATCCTGGCTGGGAACTCCTCCCTTTCGAATGACGCTTAGCTCCCCGAAAGCTGCTCTCATAAGATGGTGCACTGAAATACAATAAAGCACGGTGTAAAATGTAAGGCTAAGTGAAAGAACAAGGCTTTATAGAGGTTGCATAGTCCCATGGGTTTGAGTTCCATCTTTTTTGGTTATAAATATATATTAGGTTGATTGCTATTATCGACTTTACATTAGTTTGAAGTGGCTAACTTAGGAGCTATATCTTTTTTTCCAATCTTTGGAACATTAGTTGATTAAGGAGTGGGAATTTCAATCGTGGATAATTGATCCTCCTCAATCCCCTGTTCCTTGCCCTATCCTAGTAATGCTGAATGCCAGGTTAGGTAGTGACAAGTATCAATTTTTAAGTCATTGGTATGACTCGGCCAGAGTTCGAACTTCAGAGTTCGAATCCCAAGACCTACCAAAAAGGGAGACGGATGCTCCAGTCATTCGGCCATCCCGTCTGGTTTGAATTGAAAACATGCAAAATCTTGGCGTTCATGTCAAAAAAGTTGACACCGCAGGCTTCAGTAGAAACAGGTTTTATTAGATTGATTTCATAACCCCTTCTATGCAGCAACACTTTTAAAGAAGTGCACAGTATCTAAGATGAATATGTAGGATCAAATCTACATAAGTGTCTTGATTTAGAAAAGTTGATACATTCATAGCACAGGCTGCATTGATACATTCATCACACTATGCAGTATTATTATTATTATTACTATTATTATTATAGTGGTATTATTTTTAATGTGCACAAATATCTAAGTTTGAAATGTAGGATCAAATCTAGGTAAGTGTTTTTGTTTAGAAAATGTGATACTTTCATCAGACTATGCAGCTTGAATATCATTATAATATATTTTTTGTAATACTATGCAGAGATAGTGTTCTATTATACGAAAATGACACCTTTCTTTCATTTCAAATTTGATTTTTGTTTACAAAAGATTAAACAAGACTTAAAAGACGAATCTTGTGAAACCGGTTCCCATTTGTTGACAGTAATCTGGCAATATTAGGTCACAAAAAACCGTATATCTGAGTGGTGACAGTGACAGATAATTATTGCGCACTTATCTTAAATAGCAAATAGATTGCCAACTCGATCACACATAACGCAATGCTTCCTTCAGCTACAATGGCGCCACCCAGTGGGAAACGATGACAACCTAGCATCTGAGTACCACATTTTAACACCAGGGGCTTACTGTCAAGTGGAAGGGTGCTGTGGTCAATTTTTAGTTTTTTTTTGTTTTGTAAATATAGTTTATTCATTGAATAAAATCTTGTGTCAGCACTGTGGCACTGGTCTTCCAGCCATGTGACAATACAGTTATTTACAATATATGTATATGTAGTCTGATATTGTCATCAGCAGCTAGCTCAAATCAGCTGAAATAACAATATTAAACATTCAAAGACTTACATATGGTATAGTTTGACAATTCACATATAAAAATAGCAGTTATATGTTGTATTCATACACACTTGATACATACATGTGTATTGATTAGACCTTTACATTATGGAGTGGTTAGGTGCAGAGTTTCCCTTCATAGGTTTGTATGCCTACTATGTTGTGAATTGCAAAACTATCATGTTGTTGGAGTTAACATTTTGAAATGGAGTTTTAGTAGAATGGTTTGTTTATTCTGTTAGATAGAGTGTGGTTAGCTTGTAGGGTTTTGCTTAAAAGGTTAATACCTCGGGTGTTTTTTTTTGACTACATGAAGTAGTTTGAGTAAGTAGGCTGTTAGTAATGATGGGATAAACAATGCTTGGAGGATTGTACGTTTCAGTCATTTAGTAGTCTAGGACAGACTTTATTAGTGTCTATGTTTATACAAAGACCCTATAATACCAAGACGGCTCACTCAGCCTGTACTGTGTATTCTAAATGATCAAACCCACCACTTGGTGCGCTGGCTGTTCCCCTGGCTAAACAGATGCTATATTATATGCACAAATGTATATATGAATGTGAAAGATGTGTGATGATGGCGACGACGATGACGATGTCGACGATGATTTGTCATTATTGAATTGCTGTATAAATCGTTTTCATTTGTTCACAAGAATAAGGTCTATAGACGATTTCCACCACTAAACACCCCCTCCTGATGGCAGTGGCAGAAACTAATGTTGTGGGTAACAGCTCACTGTGCAGCAGGCTCCGTGGAAACGGTCTTATAGGATTTCCACCACCAACCTGCCGTCTGACGGCAATGGCAGAAACTAATGATGTAGATAGCAATATGGAGCTCTTTTTTTAAATGAAACAAACACAACAGAAAGCACAAAAGAGGAGAAAGTTACCACTGCCAACAGTTTCTCAATAGGTCACCATTTCATTTCTTGTCAAATAGCAACATGTCAAATTATTCTCTGTAATCTACTGTGCACTTTCATGCTTGCACTATGAACTAAAAATGTAGTTTTCGTTGCAATCATCAAAAAGGATTCATAGAATTTTGAAAAGGAAATTCATATAACATATAGATAAATATTTGTATATATCCATATATTATATACATAATATTTTTAATACATTTAAATATAAAAATATTTGTATAATATATATATATTAGTTATATATTACGTACATAAAGTATTTAGATATATTCCATACATTTATATAGATTCTATAACTTTCTACAAAACTGGAGCTGGGGTAAATTCTTTGGGTATGGGTTTACCAATATTACAGCTAACAAAGGAGAGATCTTATATACAATACAACAGAAAATAATTAAAATTAAAGTAAGACAATTCCCAACATAAAGGTGAGTGGAATAACATCGCAACAGTGTGTGCTGATTCTCTACATAACTATATTACTAGGCTAGGCATCTTATTTTATACATATATATGTATATAATGTATATTATATATATTTAATTATATACATATTTATGGCATTAAACCAGGAGTGGTGTGAACATCTGGCCCTCAATCCGACACGAGGACCTATAGTGGCCAATTAATGAAGTAGGTGGCGCCATCTATACGTGGCTCAGGGAGTCATGGCTAAATCTATAATGCCATAACATGTGTTATTCATCCATAAATATGTGCAACTTATATAATGGAATCCCCCTAAATGGTCAATTTACTTCGCGTTAAGACTTTATGGAGCATCTAAAGGTAAGTAGACAACATTCAAATTTCCCAACCAAATTTCCTGAACTAGTGAACAAAAGGATTGATTTTATTGAGTCAATTTACTTCGCATAGAGAATTTATGGTACATCTTGAAGACAAATGCGCACCATTCAAATTTTGCAGCAGAATTGTTCCGAAACTAGCAAAATAGAATGACATTTAATTTTGTTTAAACGCCCCAACAGATAGATGCATAGGTCACTGGACACAATGGGTTTTGTGGTTCACATGTATTTGTTAAGCGGTGCTGAATAAACGTAGTGACAGCTTACCGTTGAGGAGTCAGACTGTCAAGCACAATGACAGGAAATTTTGAAGCAAGTTTCACACTCCGCTTCCACAGTTAGAAACGCAAACTCAACATAATAAACAAAATAAAATAAACAAATATAAAAAAAGGATGGAGGTGACACTTGTCATTAATAAGCCGATTCTCTACATAGAATGATATTTCAGTGAGGTGAGGTTCTGTATGTATCTACAACCTGGAAAAAAAATAAAGCCAACTTGCATCCAAGTAGGAATGAAATATATCATTTGTAAAATTATATTTACCACAAATAAAATTATTGCAGTCAAATCTTTTTCTTCCAATGTAATAACAGCTTCAGTTAGTATCCAAAATAGGTACTGATGAAACCATCTAACACTGTAGCATCATGGGGAAAGGAGAAGGGGTTTATTCAAACCAAATAAAACTAGAGCGGGATTCGAACCCACGTTCCTGCCATTCCGAGGCTAGCGTCTTAGGGAGTCTAGACTCATTTATGCGCTCAGCCTCCCCACGCCTACCTGTGGATGTAGAAATGACCTACGATTATTTGTAAATGCTTAGTACCATAGGACGACTTATGGAGCTCTGAGTATATATATACCCGAACAGTCTTCAGCACCCTCCAACTGGACTCAGACTTTCTGCACCTACGTCTCACGTAATCAGGGATCGCCTCGCCAGTACAGCCGACAGCCGCCCACAAGAACCGACCAATCGACTGCCACCAACATCAGCACTCCGCTTCTGGCAACCTTAACCACCCGCTCATCCAATTTGTCCAAGTTCCCCCCCCCCCCCACACTTTTCCACTACTACCCCTTATAACTGTATAGGGCTTGAGTGTTCTTCTTCACCATAATAAATCGTCTGTACCTCCACTCCAACTTTCCATTTCCTCCCTTTGTGAATCATTGCATCATGGTGCTGGCAGCACTATGATGCAACACTATAAATCTATTAGGAGGGTGTAGGTGATGCAAGCCAGTACCTATTCTGACATGACCTAGGTGATTGCTGTAACTTAAAATTCCAATCAATCACCCAATCCATTGAAATTAAAATACCCCTGCTAATAGATGATTATTTTAACAACACCAAAAGGATTGTGAATAAACTTTTTCATGAGAATAAACCAAAAAGAAAAAGGACATAATTTACACTTGTTTCTATCTAACCTGGCATTAAAAGAATAGGGTACTGGTTTTCTCAGTATAGGATAACATGACTATCGGGTCACTACCAGGGTTACAATCTCCCAGTGGGGCAGCACTATAAAGTCACCATGAGTGCACAGTCACCAAATAAAAGCGTAATTCAAATTACCACTACCTCCAATTTCTTGAACCGAATTAAAACAAGTTTTTAACCACTTGCCCATCCCAAATTTTGACAAAATGCGTCCCATAACCAAGTTTGTTGTCTTATTTAGCCTTAGATATAACAATGCCGTAGCTTTCAATTGGGTAGGATCATTATACAGTAAGAAATCGCTGAATATTATTTCAGAAAAAAACTATTTTAAAGCTACATAATCCGCCGAAGGAACCACATTTTTAAAACCAAAACACTGACCTAGACTTGATCCTATATATCCAACTTAGATACTGGTGCACTAATTTAACATTTATTGAAGCATAGAAGAAATGATCAGTCAACTTAATAGAACCCGTCACTCTTGAAGCATATGATGTTCAGCATGCAAGTCTAAATTAATTTAGAATGCTTTCTCTTCAGATATCTCTAAAGTTAACCCTTTAAAATGAAAGTATTCCTTCAAACTGAAGTAAAATAGATAACGATTAATGTAATGTATTTATTTATCTAAAATAAGTCAAACCCTCAAAGTCTTTTGATTGTGAAACTGTAAAATTAACTCCTATTTCGATGGTGCTTACCACAGCTTTGTTTGGGTCCATCCAGTACTGGACAAATATCAATCCCCACCCCACCCCACCCCACCCCACCCCACCCCACCCCACGACATCACACCCCACCACACACATAAATTCAAATATACACTGTCATTGTGGTGTAAGCAAATGTATTTGGGCTGCCTAAACCTCGTTTTCGATCAGACAAAAATAACAGGATGGTCGAATGAATTGGCCGAGTAAAATAAATGGCTTAGAATCTCTGTACTTGCCCTCAGTTAGTGGTTAGTAAATTAGGTAGTGTACACGCGCAATAAAAAGCAAAAGACATGGTTGTACATATTTGTAAGCATCATAACAGTCCTTGTATTGTGGGTGAGCGGGTTGATTTCAAATGGGCCATCGGCCTTCGACTTCGACCCATTTGGAATCACTCCACCCGTCCACTCATACTATTCAAGGTAGGACAGTAACTTTTTTTCCCCACTTGCCAAATTGGGCAAGTGACTGAATTTTCTACTTGCCCAAATGGCAAAAAACTACTTGCCCAAGCCCAAGTCAGCCAATTGAAACTGAAATCTAATCAGAAAGATAACGACATGCCCACTTCACCTGCTCGATTAAGTAAGCTAGGTGCCCCGGGCAACCGGGCAACCCTTATTGTCCTACCCTGTATTATGCGTATGTGTGTATATCTTTCGATTATAATATCACACGCGCCTTCACATATGTCACATGATGTCTTTGGGAAACAACAACAAAAACATACGAGATATATATGTTATTTATGTAAATATAAACACAGCGCCACTCACATCGGACTTCTTCTCCCGCCGAGACCCGGTGGCGCCCCCACCGCTGGCCGTGGACGATTGGTGCTGCAGCGCGGCGCGGCTCGGCGCCACCTGGCGATGTTCAGCGTGCCCCCCGCGCTGTGCCGGGACGCCGACGGCTGCTGCCCGCCTGTGCTCCTCTTCCTGCAGCTGCAGGGCCAGCTCGTGACTGCGGGGCATGGTAGGTAATAGGGTTATCAAAGTGTTGGTACGGTAAGTTATAATAGCATTATCGAAATGTGGTCATGGTATGGTAGGTTATAATATTAATAGGGTTAGTGAATGTGGTCATGGTACTGGAGGTTATAGGGGAAGCGAAGTGTGGTCATGGTATAGTAGGTTATAATAATAATAGGGTTAGTGAATGTGGTCATGGTACTGGAGGCTATAGGGTTAGCGAAGTGTGGTCATGGTATGGTAGGTTATCTTAGGGTTATCAAAATGTGGTAATGGTACTGTAGGGCATAGGGTAAGCAAAGCGTGGTCATGGTACTGGAGGTTATAGGGTAAGCCAAGTGGGGTCATGGTACAGTAAGTAATAGGGTTATCGAAGTGTGGTCATGGTATGGTAGGTTATAATAGGGTTATCAAAATGTGGTAATGGTACTGTAGGGCATAGGGTAAGCAAAGCGTGGTCATGGTACTGGAGGTTATAGGGTAAGCCAAGTGTGGTCATGGCTCAGTAAGTAATAGGGTAATCGAAGTGTGGTCATGGTACGGTAGGCTATGTGGTAATGGTATTGTAGGGCATAGGGTAAGCAAAGTGTGGTAATGATACTGGAGGGTATACATATAGGGTAAGCGAAGTGTGGTCATGGCACCGTAAGTAATAGGGTTATCGAAGTGTGGTCATGGTACGGTAGGTTATGTGGTAATGGTATTGTATGGCATAGGGTAAGCAAAGTGTGGTAAAGATACTGGAGGGTATACATATAGGGTAAGCGAAGTGTGGTCATGGCACCGTAAGTAATAGGGTTATCGAAGTGTGGTCATGGTATGGTAGGTTATAGGGTTAGCGAAGTGTGGTCATGGTATGGCATGTTATACTAGGGTTAGCGAAATGCGGTCATGGTATGGTAGGTAATAATAGGGTTAGTGAAATGTGGGAAAGGTATGGTAGGTCATACTAATTAATATTACTAGCAAAGTTCTGCCATGGTATGGTTGGTTATAATAGGTTTAGCGAAATGTAGTCATTGTATGGTAGGCTATAGTAGAGTTAGCGAAATGTGGGCTTGGTATGGTACGTTATAGGGTTAGTGAAGTATGGTCATGATATGGTAGGTTATAACAGGGCTAGCAAAGTGTGGTCATGGTATGGTATGGTAGGATATAAGGTTAATGCCTATAGCATGGTAGGTATAAGGTTGGCAAGGTATAAGGTATAAAATGCCAACATCTAAGGTCATATCAGGACGGGTACCGACTTGTGACAGTGCGCACTCGTGGTGACTTCATAGTACTGCCCCACTAGGAAATCAGGCCGCCAACACCATGACCCGATATCCCACTCAGTCACATTATCCTGACACTGAGCTAGCCAATCCGTGCCCTATCCGATTAATGCCGAGCGCCAAGCTAGGAAGCGACAAGTATCAATTTGATACGTAATTGGTGTTGACTGCACCGGGAATTGAACTCCCGATCTCCCACACGAGAGGCCTGCACTCTATCGATTCGGCCACCGTGCCCAGTATCCATTATGGTGCTGCTTACTCTGAGAGTGTGGGTTCGAGTCCAGGACCCGTCGGCTGCGGCCATTGCTGTGCACTGGTGGCTGGCTCCTCCTGGGCGTCGTCGGACTGCTGCTGCTCTTGTTGCAAGGATAATGCCACCAGGTAGCTGAAACAGGCATACATAGGCTGAGCTTAGGCTTAAACTGTTTGTTTGCTGGGGTTTTACATCATGGCAAAATCTAAGGTCATATCAGGATGGGCACCAACTTGTGACACTTATGGTGACTTTTATAGTGCTGTTGCATTAGAAGACCAGGCCATCGGCACCATGAACCGATTTCCCACTCAGTCACATTATCCTGATACTGAGCTAACCAGTCCTTGCCCGATCTTAGTAATGTCGAGCCACAAGCTAGGTATCAATTTTGTAAGTCATTGGTTTGACTTAACTGGGTTTCGAACTCCTGACAATCCGCGTCTGGTTTTAGGCCTGAACTAAAACGAAGCTAGGTACAGGGGTATGTAGGGAATTATTCTTTCACAAATGGATCGCCATAAGTCTACAACTGTTATGAACACACTTTAGTTGTACACGAAAATAAGGCATTTGTGCCAATTAAAACCAATGTTTAGTATGCATATATAAATTCAGCAAAGATTCATAATCCATAATCCCTCATCCAAAATCATTGCGGCCAGTTCTATTTCGGAATTCAGAATTTTTCGGATTTCAGAATAAAGGTAGTCGTCACACATTAATGCCGCTGCTTAAAACATATGATACCAAAAGTTTGTTTTATTTAACAATGCTTCTAGAGCACATTGATTTTTATCATCGGCTATTGCACATCAAAGAAACATGAAATTTGGATTTCCACCGCAGTGTATAACTTACAGCATGATCAAAGGCCAGTTGCTCTCATACCATGTCATTATGGTGTGGGATGTTAAAAATCCATTGAGTCGCTAAAAGTGTAGGCTCGGCTTTCTAATTCTATCGACCAACTGTGTAATTGTGAAAACAAGGCTATTCAGATTTATCCATGATAGGCAGTATATATGTATATATGAATTTTTTTTTTAATAAGTACACTAAGGGGCATAAATAAAGACTACCAAAACTATTATAGTTTATATATAGAGTAATGTGCTGAAAAAATGAAATAATGGGATAAGTACAGCCTATAAATAATTAAGTACATTCTATTTCCAACAAAAACATTTGGTAAAACTTAAGCAGTGGTGTTCTCTGTGGCGGAGTTTTTCTAGGTCGGACTCCTAATCTGAAGGTCGGTGGTTCGATTCCCCATGCTCCCATCTCTGCCAATTTAGATTTCCACCACTGTGTATAACTTACGGTTGCTCTCATACAATGTCTATGTGGTGTGGGAGGTTAAAAATCCCTTGGGTCGGTAAAAGTGTAGGCTCGGGCTTTCTATTGACAAACTGTCTGATGGTGAAAACAAGCCTATTCAGGCTTATCCATGATAGGCAGTATAAATCTTCAACAACAACAAAGCATATATGGTTTCAAACAAACCATAACCAAACACATTAATATTTCTTCAGAGAAATGCATGAGACAACAAAGACAACTCACTCTTGGTCTATTTGCATATCGGTGCCCAGCATCACTTCCGGGACGGCGATCGGCGCAGTGGACACTTCAGGTTTGCGGAAGGTGCGGAAGCTCATGTCGACAAAATGGCCGTCGCCCTCGACGTTGGCGAGCGTCTCCCAGACGACATTTGTCTCGGTGAGGAAGCCCTGGTCCGTGACCAGCAGAAACAGCTCTTTCTGTGAACGGGAGCAGTCACAACACGCACAATATAGCACTGAGTCGTAGTATTTTATAGACGTGTTAGGTTACACTTGCAGTCAGCATTTGTATGCACCTGACGCAAACAAACACAATATCTATTTACATTGGCGGGAGCCTGGGTAAATGGTTGGTTCTTGGGGTTTTACGTCCTGGCAACATCTAAGGTCATATCAGGATGGGTACCGACTTGCGACAATGCGCACTCATGGCGACTTTATAGTAATGCCCCACTGGGAGACCAGGCCACCAGCGCCATGACCTGATTTCCCACTCAGTCACATTATCCTAATAGAGCAGTTCTTGTCCTATCTTAGTAATTCCAAACACCAGGCTAGTTGGTGATAATTATGAATTTTGTAAGTCATTGGTTTGACTTGGCCGGGATTCGAACTCACGTGAATCCACCCAACGTTGTTGCGACTACTTTGCGACCAAACGCCATCAACGTCCTTGCGACCAAAGCAACCATAAAAACCAATGGTCTGCGACCGTTCACTGACTGGTCACATCGGTCGCTGAGCGGTCGCTGACCAAAATGCACCTACTGAGTGTGCTAGTGGTCGCCGACTGGTTGAAGACTGGTCGGTGACTGGTCGCAGACGCTAAAAATGGTTTTGGTCGCAAGGAGGTTTTTGCTTCAGCAGCTGCAACCTCCTTGTGAATAAAATGGTCCAAAATGGCCGCTGACCGCTTGCAAGGTGGTCGCAAACGTAGTGTGACTGGGGGGTTATGTATTTAAATCCAGGTCGTGACAACTGTTTAAAACCAACGAATAATGCGGGCGGTGGAGGCATGGAGACTTGTTTGGAAGAGGCTGGGGTGGGAGGGAGAATGGCAGTTAGTTGGCTCGTTCCGCTCCACTACACATGCTCACTGCGTCGTCACACATTAAAAGGATAGCGGACTGGCAGCCTACAATGCGCATTCATTGTGTACCCTCCCCAGACGGAAATAGCCGAATCGGTAAGAGCGATGGCCAGCTTCCCGCGTGTGGCAGACCGTGGGTTCTAACCCAGGCCGAGCCTAACCAACAACTTACAAAATTGATACTTGTCACTAACTATCCTGGTGCCCAGCATTTTTTTAGTTTTTTGTTGTTGTCCATTAGTTGTTTAAGCAGGGGAAATTTCAGTCATAGACGACTGGTCTTCCTGATTCCACTGCTGGTCGATGGGAAGCCCAAGCCTACACTTTTACCGACCCAAGGGATTTTTAACCTCCCACACCACATAGACATGGCATGAGAGCAACCGGCCTTTGATGACGCTGTAAGTTATACACAGCGGTGGAAATCCAAATTGGCAGAGCTGGGGGCACAAGGAATCGACCCTCAGATTAGGAGTCTGACCTAGAAAAAAGTCAGACACTCTAACCACTCTGCCACAGAGAACGCATTATTAGGATAGGGCTAGGACCAGCGGTGGGTTGGTGGCCACAGTCTTATGGTGGGTGGGACAAGGGTTCCATTGAAGAAGATTACACATTTTATTTCCTCCCTCCCTCCTTCCTTCTTCCTTCTTTCTGTCCCTATTTATTCCAGAGAATCTCGCAAAATGACAGGAGGTTAGGTTTTATTCAAGCACAATCCTAGTATCACTCCCCACTGCCCGTCAGTACAGACTGCTTGGAATATGTTCTGCTCTTGGGTGTCATGCCTCTACGCTCACGGTAGATTTTTGGGTGGTTTTGTAGTTGGTTAGAGGCCACTTTAAAACTGTAGATTTTTGGGTGGTTTTGTAGTTGGTTAGAGGCCACTTTAAAATTGTAGATTTTTTGGGGGGTTTTGTAGTTGGTTAGAGGCCACTTTAAAACTGTAGATTCTTGGGGGGTTTTGTAGTTGGTTAGAGGCCACTTTAAAACTGTAGATTCTTGGGGGGTTTTGTAGTTGGTTAGAGGCCACTTTAAAACTGTAGATTCTTGGGGGGTTTTGTAGTTGGTTAGAGGCCACTTTAAAACTGTAGATTCTTGGGTGGTTTTGTAGTTGGTTAGAGGCCACTTTAAAACTGTAGATTCTTGGGGGGTTTTGTAGTTGGTTAGAGGCCACTTTAAAACTGTAGATTCTTGGGGGGTTTTGTAGTTGGTTAGAGGCCACTTTAAAACTGTAGATTCTTGGGGGTTTTGTATTGGTTAGAGGCCACTTTAAAACGTAGATTCTTGGTGGTTTTGTAGTTGGTTAGAGGCCACTTTAAAACTGTAGATTCTTGGGTGGTTTTGTAGTTGGTTAGAGGCCACTTTAAAACTGTAGATTCTTGGGGGGTTTTGTAGTTGGTTAGAGGCCACTTTAAAACTGTAGATTCTTGGGGGGTTTTGTAGTTGGTTAGAGGCCACTTTAAAACTGTAGATTCTTGGGGGGTTTTGTAGTTGGTTAGAGGCCACTTTAAAACTGTAGATTCTTGGGGGGTTTTGTAGTTGGTTAGAGGCCACTTTAAAACTGTAGATTCTTGGGGGGTTTTGTAGTTGGTTAGAAGCCACTTTAAAACTGTAGATTCTTGGGTGGTTTTGTAGTTGGTTAGAGGCCACTTTAAAACTGTAGATTCTTGGGGGGTTTTGTAGTTGGTTAGAGGCCACTTTAAAACTGTAGATTCTTGGGGGGTTTTGTAGTTGGTTAGAGGCCACTTTAAAACTGTAGATTCTTGGGGGGTTTTGTAGTTGGTTAGAGGCCACTTTAAAACTGTAGATTCTTGGGTGGTTTTGTAGTTGGTTAGAAGCCACTTTAAAACTGTAGATTCTTGGGGGGTTTTGTAGTTGGTTAGAGGCCACTTTAAAACTGTAGATTCTTGGGGGGTTTTGTAGTTGGTTAGAGGCCACTTTAAAACTGTAGATTCTTGGGGGGTTTTGTAGTTGGTTAGAAGCCACTTTAAAACTGTAGATTCTTGGGGGGTTTTGTAGTTGGTTAGAGGCCACTTTAAAACTGTAGATTCTTGGGGGGTTTTGTAGTTGGTTAGAGGCCACTTTAAAACTGTAGATTCTTGGGGGGTTTTGTAGTTGGTTAGAGGCCACTTTAAAACTGTAGATTCTTGGGGGGTTTTGTAGTTGGTTAGAGGCCACTTTAAAACTGTAGATTCTTGGGGGGTTTTGTAGTTGGTTAGAGGCCACTTTAAAACTGTAGATTCTTGGGGTGGTTTTGTAGTTGGTTAGAGGCCACTTTAAAACTGTAGATTCTTGGGGGGTTTTGTAGTTGGTTAGAAGCCACTTTAAAACTGTAGATTCTTGGGGGGTTTTGTAGTTGGTTAGAGGCCACTTTAAAACTGTAGATTCT
>CM059193.1:38899488-39063583 GCA_030323885.1 Branchipolynoe longqiensis
CTCTCACTCTCAGTCTGACTCTCACTCTCAGTCTGACTCTGTGTCTCTGTCTGTGTCTCTATGTGTGTGTGTGTCTCTGTGTGTCTGTGTGTGTGTCTCTGTTTCTGTGTGTGTGTCTCTGTGTGTGTATCTGTGTGTGTGACTCTGTCTCTGTGTGTCTCTATGTGTGTGTCTGTGTCTCTGTGTGTGTCTCTGTGTTTCTGTGTTTCTGTGTGTGTCTCTGTGTGTGTCTCTGTGTTTCTGTGTCTCTGAGAGTGAGAGTCAGAGTGAGAGTCAGAGTCAGACTGAGAGTCAGACTGAGAGTGAGAGTCAGACTGAGAGTGAGAGTCAGACTGAGAGTGAGAGTCAGACTGAGAGTGAGAGTCAGACTGAGAGTGAGAGTACAGTCAGAGAGTGAGAGTCAGACTGAGACTGAGAGTGAGAGTCAGACTGAGAGTGAGAGTCAGACTGAGAGTGAGAGTCAGACTGAGAGTGAGAGTCAGACTGAGAGTGAGAGTCAGACTGAGAGTGAGAGTCAGACTGAGAGTGAGAGTGAGGCACACAGAGACACAGACACACACAGAGAGACACAGACACACACACAGACACACACAGACATAGACATAGACACACATATAGACACAGACACACAGAGACACACATAGACACACACACAGAGACACACACATAGACACACATAGACACAGACACACACATAGACACAGACACAGAGACACATACATGGAGAGAGAAGCAACTACAGCTTAACGACAAGACGACAGTGCCGCGACAGTGCCGCGACAGTGCCGCGACAGTGCCGCGACAGTGCCGCAACATCGGCTGTCGTCGAAGTTTTTCAACATGTCCAAAACACCTACGACAACCCGGCGACAGTCGAGAAAGAGTGGAGAAACTGGAGGTGTCGCGGAGGTGTCGCGGCGACACCTCCGCGACACCTGCGTGACAATCGACGACAGACCGGAAGTCGCTGTCGCAGGGCTGTCGTCGCCGCTTGTCGTCGTAGTGTGACAGCCACATTACATCCTGGCAACATCTAAGCTCATATCAGAATGGGTACTGACTTGTGACAGTGCGCACTCATGGTGACGTTATAGTGCTGTCCCACTGGGAAATCAGGTCACCAGCACCATGACCTGATATCCCACTCAGTCACATCATCCTGACACTGAGCTAACCAGTCCTTGCCCTATCTTAATAATGCCGAGTGCCAGGCTAGCAAGCGACAAGTATCAATTTTATACGTCATTGGTTTAACTCGACTGGTCCCGATCTCCCGCATGCGAGGCCCGCGCTCTGCCGATTCGGCCACCCCGTCCGGTCCATTATCAATAATATCATAGGTGTTGCAACAAATGGGAATAACATGCCTATAGAGAATACTACATAGTGAGTTTCTACCCAAATCATTAGTTATCGCCATTGCCACCAGAGGGCAGGTTGATAGTGGGAATCCCCAATAAGACGTTTTCCACCAGGCATGCAGCAGAGTGAGCTGCTACCCACAACATTAGTTCTTGCCACTGCCACCAGAGGGCGGGTTGGCGGTGGAAAGCGTCGATTAACACCTCATGAGATGCACTTGCAGCTGTAGATTTATTCCTAACCACCAGAGACATGAAACACACATCACTTCACATTCAATACGCTTACGCTCTCGGACATGAATGGATTACACTCAGACAGAGTGACGACGAATAAACATATTGTACAGTGCTCCTTACCTTGTTAATCTCTGGTCTAGGAATGAACTGCAAATAGAACAGAAAGAGGATTCCACATAAGTACGAGTGATTTAAAAATAAACAAAAACACAAAAGGTTCAAGTTTCTGAACAAGTACACAATTTCACACAAGTTAATAGTGGTGAATTTAATTATATTTGCTCCCTCCGTAGTTGCGGAGTCTATAACAAAAACCACTCAAAAAGTAATTGACTAATAATAAATCAAATTAGCCTACATGTAGTATCAATACTTTAAATCAGAAGGTCAAGAACAAGATTTAAGAACAAGAAACAGATGAATAAGAGGAAAAAGACGAGGGAAGAGGGAAGAGAAGCGGGAGGAGGGAGGAGGGGGAGGAGGGAGGAAGCAGGAAGGAGGAGGGAGGAGGGAGGAGGGAGGAGGGAGGAGGGAGGAGGGAGGGAGGAGGGAGGAGGAAGAAGAAGTCAGTACATCATCAGCTCAGGTGTGATCACGTCCGAGGTGATACTATAGATTCACATAACACATTCCAAACCTTGTTATAAGATATTTTGGTTGGCATTAAATGAGCAGTAATGTATAATCAATCACAATCATGGAAGGTTAAATTACTTCAAATTCAACCACCATGCAGGGTACACACTAAGGTAAAGTGGAAGGTACATTCATACTAAGTTACGTCATCAATAAACGCACTGGCAGGAGACCCTGCCCCCCCCCCCCCCCCCCAGCCAGTATTGCTCTAGGATCTCTATGCAGCAGGAATTAAAGTGGTCTCTGGCAATAAACGCGGAAACGCCGGTGGCGAACTTCCGCAAAAACGCGGATCCCCCCTCCCCCGCACCCCTATAGGATTAGCACGGTCAGCGAATTGTGGAAAAATGCCAGAAGTCACGTTTCAGCTATCCTTGTTGTGACTGTATTATCGTCCATACGTAGCAGTTGTTTAGGTTTTATGTTCTAGCAAGATCTGAGGTCATATAAGAATGGGATTCGAACTAGCCAATTGTTATCATATAAATCCAGATTCCTTGGCATTTTGTGTAATGTTAATGGTAAATAATCAAAAATCGCAGAAATTCGCGAAATCACAGGTCTTTCATCCCTAATGTGGTTAAGTGCTGATGTATCACAAATCTGAGACAACTAACTAAAAACTCCCCCCCCCCCTCGCCCCTCACTGGACACAGCCCTACCTTCGGAAGTTAGACTGACCAAACCGACAGCTGCTGTTCAACCCAGGAGAAGCCACAGCGAAGCTGTCCAATGGAGGTGACACCCCACCCCACACACAGGAGGAGGAAGTGGAGGGAGACACTGCAGGACCATAACCATGGTTACCATCCCTATACAGCACATCCTCAGGTTCATCAGATGAACCGCCATATTGATAAGAGGCAGGATAGGGATAAGGGGCGAGATGCTCCTGTGTCATTGCCGTGCACTCTCCTTCCACGACATTGTCATAGTAACACCCCTCGCCTGTGGGGTTCCTCCAGTTGCCGCCAGGGGAACATGTGTCCTCCCAGGGTTGGTGCTGGAGGGTGGCGGGTTCTGCTCTGACTCCTCCAGGGAGGTGGGTTCCCTGTGGGTGCGTGTTGTCGTCGTGGTAGTAGTAGTCCTGCATGCCCTGGTACTGATAAACCTCCATGTCGATGAGGGCTTGTGTTGTGGTGGTGGTGGTGGTGGTAGTAGTAGTACTAGTACTAGTAGTAGTAGTAGTAGTAGTAGTAGTAGTAGTAGTAGTAGTAGTAGTAGTAGTAGTAGTAGTAGTAGTAGTAGTAGTAGTAGTTAAGGGATACTTAATGCAGGGGTAGTAGTATTAACAGTAGTTGTATCAAGGGGGACATGTAGGCCACTATGTAGGAGTAGTAGTAATAGTAGTAGTGATAGTAGTAGTAGTAATAATAATAGTAATAGTAGTAGTAATAATAGTAGCAGCAGTCAGAGGTACACGTAGGCTGGGTAGCAGTAGTTGTAGCCAGAGGGTATTTAATGTAGTGGTAGTAGTAATAATACTTGTACCCAGGGAGATGTGAGCCACTGTGTAGTGGGAGTAGTAGCATTAGCAGTAGCAGTTGTAGTAGCTATGGGGCCGAGTAAACTAATGTGTAGTAGTAGTAGTAACAGTAGTAGTAGTAGTGTGGTGGTAGTAGTAGTAGTAGTAGTCGTGGTAGTGGTAGTGGTAGTGGTAGTAGTACTAGTAGTAGTAGCAGCAGTGTTGAGACTGTTGTGTAGAAGTTGGTACTTTTGTGATCACACTGAAAGTTGTAGATAGAATTCAGACTTTCTCCGTTCTCGTCTCAACTGGACAAGTGTCGCCCCCTACTGGGACCCGAGGGCACCTTATATACCCTCAACTCTTCCCGCCCCCACCCCCGACCCCCAGACCCACACACACACAGACAACACATCACCCCAACCGCACCCACACCCCCACCCCCACACACCCTCAACCATGATCAAACTTGTTACACCCCTCCCCCTTCATTCTCCCCCCAAAATTACACATCCCCACTCTCAACCCACAAGTCAGCGTCGCTTCTATCCATTATGGGCAGTGTCGGCGAAGGGACAGAGACTTGTGAGATGGCCCGATTTGGTGCAAAGCCGGACTGCGCAGCCTCGGTGAGACCTGGCCGTATTGTACTGGAGGACAACACCAAGTTGTGGTGGATGGTGTTTGTTTACAGGCATTTACAGCCCACCCCACACAATCGTCGGTAACACGCTCAAATCCACGCCCCACCGTGTTGGTTTTACCCGCCACCGCCAGGCCTCAATTAGCGCGCGGCTAGTACACGGCCGGCCGCCAGGGGGACGGTTCGGTTTGTAGGATACACGCTGCACGCGCGGGGGGAGCGCGGCTCATTGCGTCACGGTCACGTGCTTCCTGTGGGAGGGGAGGGGAGGGGAGGGAGGGGAGGGGAGGGGAGGGAGGGGAGGGGAGGGGAGGAGGGGAGGGGAGGTGAGGGAGGGGAGGGGAGGGGAGGGGGGGGAGGGGAGGGGAGGGGAGGGGAGGGGGAGAGGAGGGGGGTGAGGGAGGGGAGGGGATGGGAGGGGGAGAGGTGGAGGGGGAGGGGAGGGGAGGGAGGGAGGGGAGGAAGGAGAGGAGAGGAGAGGAAGGAGAGGAAGGAGATGAGAGGAGAGGAGAGGAGAGGGGAGGGAGGGGAGGGGAGGGGAGGGAGGGAGGGGAGGGAGGGGACGGAGGGAGGGGAGGGGAGGAGGGGAGAGGGAGGGAGGGGAGAAGGGGAAGGAGGGGGGAGAAGGGAGGTGGTGAGAGGGAGAGGACGGGGGGGGGGGGAGAGAGATTGGAGGGGGATGGGAAGGGGAGGAAGGAGGAGGAACAGGAACAGGAGCAGGAGCAGGTGGAGGAGAAGGAATGAGAAGGAGGACGAAGGAAGACGAGAAAGAGGACGAGGAGGAAAAAGGTAAAGGAGGAAAGGGAGTAAGAGGAGGAAAATGAAGAGGAATGGGAAGAAGAGGAGGAAGGAGGAAGAAGATAAACGGGACGAGGAAGAGGAGGAAAGAGGACGGAAAAGAGGAGGAGGAAGAGGAAGAGGAAGAGGAAGGAGAAGAGGCGGAGGAGGTGTTCTGCGGTCAAAACGACTCGTGCACTGAATGGTCAACATTCG
Organism: Branchipolynoe longqiensis; assembly: GCA_030323885.1. NCBI lineage: Eukaryota > Metazoa > Annelida > Polychaeta > Phyllodocida > Polynoidae > Branchipolynoe > Branchipolynoe longqiensis. The sequence continues at coordinate 38,904,827 of CM059193.1, forward strand.
TGTCCAGTCAGCGCTTTAAAGAGAGCGAAAGAAGAAAAAGATGCGCATTTCCATATGTGTTAACTGCACACCTATTTATCATTAAGTCACCAAGTCATGTAAAGCCAATATTAAATGGTATATTAGCAGTTCACATTCCCTAACAGGCACACCGAGTACATGCTATATTGCTAATTAAGTTGGCTGTCTGCAAGTAATGGTTAAATGTTGCCATGTCTGCCCCATGTGAAATATCTGGGTGGCGTGGAGCTGAGATTAGTTGTAAAGGGGGGATCAGGGAGAGGTGTGTGGACGGGGGAGGGGGGGGGGGGTGTTAGGGTTCGTGTGTGTTGACACTGGTCCTCAATGGGGTGAGGTGTAGGAGCTTAACACAATGAGGGGCTGTAACCTCTCCTCACCCACCCACCCAACACCCACCGCCCCCTGCTGGGTAATAAAGCGTCTCCCACACAGTGAGGGGTGAATTAACACTAGAACCACCGGAATTCGGTCTTAGTTGGATCTTTTACATACATCAGGGATGAAACTGAAAGTGGTGTCCAGCAAAAAAAAACCTGCGGAAATCAAGCCGAGACGGCAATGACGGCGAATTTCCGCGAAAATACGAACCTTCTCCCATAGACTTGGCATTGTGAGGGAATCACGGACAAATTCCGGACGTCAGGTTTCAACTAGCCTTGTTGTGACTGTATTATCGCCCATACCCAACTCGTTTTTGTTTGGGCTTTATGTTCTAGCAACATTGAAAGTCATACGGGATTTGAACTACCCAACTGTTCTCATATACATTCCATTTTTCTTTTAATTTTGTTAGTGGTTAGAGTGTCTGAGTTTTTTCTAGGTAGGACTCCTAATCTGAAGGTCAGTGGGTCGATTCCCCTGCCCCACCTCTGCCAATTTCGATTTCCACCCCTGAGTATAACTTACAGCATTATGTCTATGTGGTGTGGGAGGTTTAAAATCCCTTGGGTCGGTAAAAGTGTAGGCTCGGGCTTTCTATCGACAAACTGTCTAATGGTGAAAACAAGTCTATTCAGACTTATCCATGACAGGCAGAATAAATCTTGAAGAAAAAAAGCGTTAATCAGTCAACAAAATTTTTAATCAAGAAAATCCATGAAACCATGGAAATCTTTCATCCCTGTTACATACATACATACATACATACATACATACATACATACATACATGCATACATACATACATACATACATACATACATACATACATACATACATACATACATACATAATGAAAACAACAGCCCCTCACATGATATAGAAATCTCAACCAGAGTGCGTATAATTCAAATGCAATTCTTTCAGTCTAAATAAAATCCACCACAGTTCTGTTTGTAGCAGCAGATAAGAGAGAGAGACACTAAAGGACCAGTCACACTTTACTGGACTGGGGAACCGGACGAGAACCGGACACTGTCCGGTACTGTACGGCGATGTCCGGTACATGTCCGGTACGCATCCGGACATGTACCGGACAAGCACAAAACTTCTACTGGATACCGCCGGACTGAGGTGTCCAGTTGGTGTCCGTTTGTCAGGTACATGTCCGGTACCCATCCGTACATGTCCGGTACCCATCCGTTGGTGTCCGGTTTGTCCGTTTTGTCCTGTACCCATCCGTTACATGTCCGGTTCTCGTCCGGTACTTATCTGGTTGTCCGGTGGCAATTGACCCAATTACACTCCATTTCGATACATTTTGATACATTTTGTGTGCCGGAGAGCACCGGACTAGACAAGTCTTTGTCTGATGGTGTCCGGTACTCAGTCCAGTAAGGTGTGACAGGTGCATAAGACTAAGAGACCAGTACACCGGTGCGAATAACATGCTATTCTGGTGAATAAAACAATGATTGATTAATTGATTGATTAATTGATTGATGAAGCATTAATGCTTAATGCTGTGCCGGCAGCAAGGACCAGGTTCATGATGAAATGTTAGTGGTATATATTATGTCACTTATGTTTAATGAAAAGATGTTTACATTGAACTTCCCACGAAAATTTGAAAAGGTCAGATTTGTGTTAAATGACAGCAAATAGAATCTCAGATACAATTATGAAGCGTTTAATTTGAAGTCTTTAACAAAACAATTAAGGTCATATCAGGACGGGTACCGACTTGTGACAGTGCACACTCATGGCGGCTTTATAGTGCTGCCTCACTGGGAGACCAGGCCACCAGCACCATGACCTGATATCCCTCTCAGTCACATTATCCTGACACTGAGCCAACCAGTCCTTGTCCTATACTAATAATGCCGAGTGCCTGGCTAGGAAGTGACAAGAATCAATTTTTAAGTCACTGGTTTGACTCGACCAGGGTTCGAACCCACGATCCCATGGTCTACTAACACGGGAGACGGACGCTCTAACTCATTCGGTCATCCCGGCTGGTCAAGAAGCCCCCGCTGTTATATTTATGTAGTCTTCAACTGGCCATTATTAGTCAGACACTGTTCAATCTGGAAACCTCGCTATTCAGCCACGAAAAAGATTTCCACCATTCACGTCATATCCCTCTAAATTCTAAATCGTTTATCCAACAATCTCACTAGTCAGACATTGGGTGCTGGGAACAAAAGTGGTGCGGATTACCGAGGATTGACTGTACACTGGTGGCCGGCAGACAATGGCGCTAAATTGGGCTGAAATCGCTGGTTCCCGGAGTGAACAGCGTGTTGGGCGCAACACATGGAGGTGGCAGGCCGGTACCAGCAGGTGTAGCGTCAATGAGAGATCCCGTCCTGATATGACCTTAGATGTTGCTAGGACGTAAAACAACAACAAACAAACAACTATGAGAGATCCGCCCACTGAGATTTCTCTTTTGTATTTGTGGTTTTTAAAGGTTTCTTTGTGTGTGTTTGTGTTGGTGTTTTTCGTTGGTTTTTGTGTGTGTTTTTATGTGAGGTTTTTGCTGTTGTTCTCTTTGCTGTTGGTTTAAAAAAATGTTTGTTAAATGCTTTGTTCACACCATTTTATTGGTCTTCCAGCTTTAAAGCACTGCACCCATTTACCCGCCCCCTCCCCCATACACCTGCTGCTCAACTTAACCTACCCACATCTACCTGTGTATGTGGCATTGCACATGGGGAGGTGGTTGGTTGGTTGTTGGAGTTTTACGTCTTGGCAATATCTAAGGCATATCAGGACGGGGACCAGGGGAGCTAGTAAGTGCACTCGTCCGTCCCCTTGGAGTCACAAGTCTCAAACTCAACTTTAAGCCCCAGTCAGACCTCACCGGATTGAGGAACCGGACAGAAACCGGACACTGTCCGGTGAAATATGGCAATGTACGGTTCATAGATGGCGTGACTGTTCTGTGTCCGGTGGTGTCCGGTGTGTATGGTAGCAAGTTTTGAACATGCACAAAACTTGTACCGGACACCGCTGGACTGAGGTGTATGGTTGGTGTCCGTTTTAAGTCTGTTTCATGTCCGGTACCCATCCGTTAGGTTTCCGGTTTGTATCCTGAGGAGTCCATTGACAGTGCTGTGGGAATTCGGTCGGTCGGTTTTTGGCGCGTCTGTGAACAGTCTGGTAGGTGTCCGGTTGGTCTCCGGTTGGTGTCCGATCCGTCCGTTAGACATTCAGTTGTTGTCCGGTGGCTATTTGTTAATCTACGTTCCTTGTCCGTTTAGCAATCGTTTCATCCGGTACATTTGGAACATTTTGGTACATTTTGACACCGCACACCAATGGACTAGACACTTCTTTTTCCAGTGGTGTCCTGTACTCAGTCCGGTAAGGTCTGCCTGGGCTTTAAATGTTAGGGCAGTGTTGCTCTACACAGCTTTACTAATACTATTCAAATCTCAGACTCAACTTACAATATTCAAGTAGCGCACTTCCAAAACACATGCAGACGCCCGCATTTCTGTGGTTTAATTAAAGGTGCATAATTAATCGCTACTCAATGCTAGTAAATAAGTGCTGTGTAATTTATTATGTGAATAAAAATATATGAATATGAGAATCCCATTATTAATATTTTGCATCTCAATTCTCACATATACTGTAGCCTACACCGATAGTGACGCCACCACCGATACTGACTGGTTAGGGCAATGCTACTCTATACAGCTCTACCAATCATATCCGCGAAAATATCATTTATAATTTACTCAGTAAACAGTTGGTATCACGCGCCCAGGTGTGCAGAAGGCTGCGTTCCTTGTCGACCATACACTAACCGACCGACCGACCGCTAGTTCCCCGGCCCGCCATCAGGTGGTGCCGACGGCGCGCCTACATCCCTGCGACGCCTCACAGCGCCTAGGTGGCCATCGCCCCTCACCTTGGTGACGGGGAAGCCGATTGGAGCGACACCTGGCGAGCGGCCACCATTACAATCAAAGGGCCGCCCTGCCGTCCTGATTTAACCGAAATGAGAAGGGGAATGTGGGGAAGGTGAGCAGGGTGAGTAGGGGTGAGCAGAGGAGGAGGGGACGGGAGGGAAGGGGGCGAAGAGGAGGGAGCGAGGAGGGAGGGAAAGGGGGGGGCGAAGAGGAGGAGCGAGGAGGGGAGTGGATGGAGGGGATGGAGTGGAAGGGAGGGAGTGGGGGGAGGAAGGGGAAAGGAAGGAGGAAGAGAATGCGGAGAGGAAGAGGGCAGGTGTAGAGGAAGTGGAGGGAATGACGGTAAGGAGGGGCGGATAGAGCGTGTGTGTGTGGCGGGTTGAAGAGGGGAGGAGGATAAGGGGGGACCGGGAGGAAGGGGGGAAAGTGGAGAAAGGGAAAAAATGGAGGAGGAAGGGATGAGAATTGGAAGGAAGAGGAAGAGAAAGGAAGAGGAGGAGAAATGTGGAGGGGGAATAGGTAGGGGAGAGGGGGGAGGGGAGAAGGAGCGGACGTGAGGAGGGGAGAGGGGGAGGGGGAGGAGGAGAGGACTTGAGGTGAGGAGAGGAGGGGAGGAGGGAGGAGGGAGGGGACGTGAGGTGAGGAGAGGAGAGGAGGGAGAGGACAGATAGGTGTGAATACGGTGGTGAGCAAAAGTGAATACCAAACAAGATCTCATTCTGCAACCAGTCAGTGATATCCACTAAATGGCGACCATGACTAAGACTAGTAAGAGCTAAGGCTAATTGCCACGACACACTGAAGACTACACAGACTACAACTCAACCAGCTTCTTCTGTGCCCCCCCCCCCCTCCACCATCTCACTCCAGGTGAACTGGTCGGGGTGCAGTTAGTAGAACGTGCCCTCGCACCTGTGATGCTAACACGCGCTTTGATCCTAGCATCCACTTACAAGCTACAATCCCGGCATGCACCTCTTCAAGCCTCACGTCCACCCGACGCGGTGTCACACACCACAATGGCACAAGTGTTGCCTTAATAAAACAACTAACCCACACGCTCCCCACTCCGCCAACATTAAACTTGTTTTCTTCCTTTTTATTGTTGTTGTTTATATAGAAGCTTACCAAGCAAGTACCATCCGGATGGGACCTTAGATGTCACTAGGATGTAAGATCCCCAACAAATAACCCAACACAGGCGTGATCTGAATGCCTAACTTGACTGATTTGCAGAAGGTTCCATTAAATTGACTTCTTCATAATCCTTCTATGCAGCAATAGATTGTTTGTTGGAGTTTTACGTCCTGGCAACATCTATGGTCATACAGACCAGGTACCAACTTGTGACTGTGCACTCATGGTGACTTTATAGTGCTGCCCCACAGAGAAATGGGGCCACCAGCACCATGACCTGATTTCCTACTCAGTCACATTATCCTGATACTGAACTAACCAGTTTTTGCCCTATCATAGTAATGCCGATCACCAGGCTAGGTAGCAACAAGTATACACTTTTTAAGTCATTGGTTTGACTCGAATTGGGATTCGAACTCTAGACCTTCTGCACTGAAAGCCAGAGCTCTACCGATTCAGCCACTGCGTCCAGTACAGAAATATGTATGCATTAAGTGCACCAGTATCCAAGTTGGATCAAATACAGTAAAACCTCTCTATACCGACCCTTCCACAGATCGACCACTCCCCTATATCGATCGCTTTATTTGGGTCCCAACAATACCATTGTAAGGATATTCTAACTCTCCAAACCTCCCACCTCCCTAAATGGACCACTTAGAGTCGGTCCCATGGTGGGTCGATTTAGAGAGGTTTTACTGTACATGGAAGTTCTTTTGTTTAGAAAATATTATGTTTTCAACAGATTATGGAACCTTAATTAGAACGTCCCGCCACTGTTTCTACCTCCTCCCATCAAACAATATCATAAGACACAAAAGCTAGTTTGCACGATGAACCATCACACCAAATTCAAATTTTCTAATTAAAGTAAATAAATAAATAAATAAAATAAAAAGTGAACGTGAAACACAGGCGGGGCTGGGCAGTCTATATAATCTATTTCACCAACAAAGCATTTAATAATAATATGTGATATCTCTGAAAACATGTCTAGAACACTGGCAACATTTTTGTTAACTCATCCCAATGACATTTAGTGTCGACATTTGACGCCATGATAAGATATCCTACTCAACCAGTCCTTTCCGCATCCTAGTATTTCTGGGTGTCAATTTTTGCAAGACTTTGCTCTGACCCAGTCGGGGATAGAACCCACGATCTTCACCCATCACCGTAGGAGAAAAGGACGGTGTACCGCTAGCCCATGCCGGCTGGCAAATAAAAACCACTGCGACACCTTGCACTCATGTGCATAGATTTGGCCGTTTAGTTACACAAGGGTCTCACTGGTGGCTCGTAACTGCTTTGAAAGGTGGCCAAACAAGTACCTGAAAGAGCGGTTAAGATTACCCAAGGTGCACTATGATTAGCCAGTGAAGGAGGAGGGGGGAGGACGAGGAGGGGGAGGAGGGAGGGGAGGGGAGGGGGAGGGGAGGGGAGGAAGAGGAGGAAGGATGAGTAGGGGCAGGAAGTGGGGAAAGGGTGAAGGGGAGGGGACGGGGAGGGGGAGGAGGGAAGGGGGCGGAGGGGGAGGAGGAGGATGAGAAGAAGGAGGACAAGGAGGAGGAAGAGTAAGAGGAAGAGGAAGAGGAAGATGACGATGAAGAGGAGCAGGAGCAGGGTGGAGGGTCGTCACCGTACCATACAGGCCAGGACGAGGGCAGAGATGGGGACACGGATAGGGGCGGGGACCAGACAGGCCCATGGTCCCTCCTCCCTCTCTGCACTCCGCAACCAGCAGTAGGACCCTGGTCCACCACAACATGCACCCCGACGGACCGGAGACTCGTGACTTTTTGATCATCCCCGAGAGCGGCTTGAAAGGCCGTCTTTGATGTTGATAAACAAAGTCTCGATGTGTGAGCAGAGGGTGTCACATGAGCAACTAGTGCCCCCTCCCCCTCATCTCCCTGCCCCCACACCTTTCTGACATCACCTCAATCACCCGGCCACATCACTATCCCCCTCCTCCCGCACCCCGCAAAGACTGTCTTGACCCCCCCCCCCCCCCCCCAACCCCTTATAATACTACAGCACGAGAGAAGAGAGAGAGGAGAGAGAGAGAGATGGAGGGAGGAGAGAGAGAGGAGAGAGAGGAGAGAGAGGGGAGAGAGGAGCGAGAGGGGAGAGAGGAGATAGAGGGGAGGGATACAGGGGAGAGAGAGACACGGGGGGAGCAGAGAGAGAGAGGGAGAGAAGAGAGAGAAGAGAGAGAGAACATAGAGAAGAGAGAGAAGAGCGAGGAGAGAGAGAGAAGAGGCACACACACACACACCCGGCTGGCACACATGTTCATACCTACCAACGAACACACACACACACACACACACTCACTGACAGAAGCACTAGCCACGCCAGCGCTCACCTCAATTACAGTACAAGAGACATACAGACACACAACCACGCACAGAACTCACGCAGCAGCAGCCATATATACACACAGGGACGCGCGGAGAGGAAATAGAATTGGAAAAGAAGGAAAGGAATGCAAGAGCCATGGGATGGGGAGGGGAAGGAAATAAAGAAAGAAAGAAAGAAAGAAAGAAAGAAAGAAAGAAAGAAAGAAAGAAAGAAAGAAAGGTATAGAGTGGGAGACATTGGAGAATGAGAGATGGGAGAAGAGGGCAGTGGGAAGAAATGAGGGGGAATGAGATGGAGCGGGTAGAAAAGAGGGAGTCAACGAAAGTAGAAGGAGGGAGGGAAGAAAGGAGAAAAGCGCAACAGAAAAGAAAGAGGGAGAGAGAGAGAAAGGGAGGGAGGGAGGGAGAGGGAGAGAGAGAAAGAGAGAGAGAGAGAGAGAGAGGGAGAGAGAGAGAGAGAGAGAGAGAGAGAGGCGAGTGGAGAGAAGGGAGAAGGTTGTGGGGGCGCAGAGAGGAGAAGTAGACCACAAAGCTGCACACCTGCCGTGATGCTGCCGCTCCTCACCAGGTGGCTCTATTCCCAGCGTCAACCATTAGTGACACAGCGCTGACTGGTGGCAGTTTTGCAAACAAATCCGCATCTCTTCCCCCCCCCCCCCTACCACCCCCACCACCCCCTCCCCACATCTACCATATTTCTGGATGAGTATGAGGAGCATGGTAACAGTCCAAGTGGAATCAACAATTTTACACAAATGTTCGGCTCAAATTTCAATGCTTAGGGCCAATATCAGGATTGATCTTTTACTATACCATAAGTGGGTCCATGCATAGAGTGTCAAATGGTGAAAATAGTTCCTGTACTGTATCTGTACTCAGTGTTTAATACAGAGTTTCATAGTACTTGCAAGTGGAAACGAAATGTTACGATGTTAATGACTCCAGAAAAGGTTAACTATTTCATCATTTTTATTAAAGAAATGAGAAATAAATGTCTTCAACTTAATGAAGACACTGTATATGACCATTTGAAGTGAAATGTGTTGTTGTTCAGAGGTTTTCATTAAGTTTGTGACACTTTATTTCCAATGCTGTTGACAATGTCACAAATTAGTGATGTAATCCCCCAGTTATCCATCATCTGTACCCAGGTAAGATTTGTATAACTACTACTATTTTACCTCGCTACGCCTCTGGCTACTCGTAGCCCAGGGAGAATAATGGATAGGGCACATCTCGCTGTGTTAATAGCACCGAATCCTAGTCCTTCATCTTCTAATATTCTTAGAAATAGTGACACTTGAGCTATTGTAGGTTTTACTGGTTTGACTCCATTGAGAACGCAATGAAGTTGCCATTTCTTTAAATAACTTGTGTATAATTTCACTGTTCCTTTTCTCCAGGCATGTGATATTAGTCTTTTTTTGTTATTTTGTCGAATCCAAATTGTTCTAAATGTTTCCTTAGAAAAGGAATGCCAAAAGGGGTGCTGTCGACATGTCTCCGCGGACTGTTAGTGGTCCTTGATGTTGAAGGTTGTTCCTTTCCCTTGGGAAGCTCATGAAGTCTTTTGCTGCTGATGTTATTGCCGCTAGCCATGGTTGTGTTTCCCATGCTGGTACTATCAGTACTGCGTGGGTGTGATCCATCTTGATCGTTCTGGCCACTCTGCTGATAATGCTGAATGGGGGTAATATGTAATAGAATTTATTCCAAATTAATGAAAATCCATCTACACTCTAGGCTTCTAAGTTCTAGCTCTGGATGCCAAGACACATATTTTGGTAACTCTTTGTTGTTGCGTGATGCCCCATTTGGGACAGATACTGTTGAAAATGTGGTTCAATGACCATTTTAAATGGTCATGGAAGTGTCGGCTTTTCCTGTCAGCCAAAGTGTCTTGGCTGCCTGGAATATGTGCTACTCTGTTAGCCATATTTTGTGTTTCTCTGCCCAATCCCAAATGAGTTTAGCCAGGTTGTTACATGGTTTGGAGCGAATCGCTCCCATGTCGAAAAAGCCATAGCCGTTGTGTTATCTGTTAGAACTCTAACATGATTTTTAGGGATGTGAATCAGACTGCGGAGTGCTAGGTAAAAGGCTCTAAGCTCTAATACATTAATGTGGTTGGAGATTTCATCTTCCATCCAACAGTCACCTGTTGTCTGGTGGTCTCTATGGGCCCCCCAGCCTTCTAAGGAAGCATCTGTTGTGACCGTAGTGTTAGGCTCTCCCATCCTAATCAGGTTGGGTTAGTTGTTTATGTGTGAAAGCCACCAAATTATATCATTTTGGCCTTCTGGCGAAATTGTTATAGGCCACTCGAAATTTCATTTAGTGCAAGCTAGTGCCAAGTTTTTATCTATCTCTAAGGATTTGATATGGGCCTGGCCATATAAGATAGCTGGTGCGTAGGCTATCATTATTTCTATCAAGACTGTGACTTGTCGTATTTTTGGTTTGTTCAATTGTGGTAATTGGTTTGCTGTTGTTGTGAATTTATCAACTTTTTGTTCTGTTAACGAGATAGTCATTTTTATGGTGTCAATAAAGAACCCCAGAAATTTTAGTTTGTTTGTTGGCGTTAGTACTGATTTAGTTTCATGTATATAGAAACCTAAATTTGTAACATAATTTATCTACTCCTGCTTGGCATTGTTGTTGTGTTTGCGCGACAATAAATAAATTGTCAATGTATAGGAATATGATATGTCCTTTCCTAGCCATTAGTGAAAAAAATGGTTTGAGTAACCTTGTGAAAATGCGTTGACAGCACTCCAGTCCATTCGGCATACACATGAACTCATAAAGTTTGCCGTTCCAACAGAATGTTAAATACTTTCGATCATGTTTATAGATGGGCACTGTGCAGTATGCATCTTTAAGGTCAAGGCTGGCTAGCCAAGTGCCTTGTGTGACTAAGTCTCTCGCTGTTTCTAACGAAAACATTTTGAAACGTAAATGAAATTTCTCCAACTATTGAAACCAAATTGTAAATGTCATATCATGACTTTACTGTCAATGCTGTAAAATGATTCTTGCTAGTGAGGGCGTCCTGTTAAATTTAAATTTAAAGAAAAGTTATCATCATCACCACTAGCATCGCCACCACCACCACCATCGCTACCACCACCACCACCACCACCACACCACCACCACCACCACCACCACCACCACCACCACCACCACCATCACCATTAACGCCACCACCATTACCATTAACACCATCACTGCCACCACTACCAATACCATCACCATTAACACCATCACGACCACGACCACGACCACGACCACGACAAGTTCTCTGAAACTATTCCATTTAGCAAGGACATCCCTTCTCAGGTCTAGAAACACGCCCATAAAAGACGACGTTGTGCACTTTGATTTTGAATCACTCACAGCATTGGCAAACACTCAATCATCCAGTTACCGTCTACCTCCCCCCACCCCCACCTACACCCCACTAGGACCAGCCCCCTTACCTACTCAACTTCCACTGTATACACCACAGCCTTTGGTTAATGACACACCTTTCATCTTCTGATGTGACGAGATTAAGAAAAAACACCAACACATCACTTAAAATCTAAACGCACGCTCGGTTCTCAAATTGACACCCCAAGAATTTTTTTTAAACCCACAAAAAAGACCTGCAATAAATACCTAAAATGATCATGATCATGCAACTTTGCCTCCACTAAGAGAAAATGTTTTCGCTTAGAGAAAGGAGAGAGAAGAGGGTGGGGAATCGAACGAATCTCTAATGGCAGAAGAGTCTATTTACCAGTGATAATGCTTTTTTCCCCCTCCTTTGTTTTCTTGGAAGTAGTGCCTTGGATTTATGTAGACAGAAAAAAAGCCACCTGACGGGTGATGCACACTTGGAGTAGCGGTTTTGTATGTGGTCGTGATGTGTGAGTGTGTCACTGGTAACGCATACTTGTAGTGACAGTGCTTGTTGTTTGTTTGTGTTTGTGAATCTGTCACTGGTAATGCATACTTGTGGTGGCAGTGTTTGTTGTTTGTTTGTGTTTGTGAATCTGTCACTGGTAACGCATACTTGTGGTGGCAGTGTTTGTTGTTTGTTTGTGTTTGTGAATCTGTCACTGGTAACGCATACTTGTGGTGGCAGTGTTTGTTGTTTGTTTGTGAATCGGTCACTGGTAATGCATACTTGTGGTGGCAGTGTTTGTTGTTTGTTTGTGTTTGTGAATCTGTCACTGGTAATGCATACTTGTGGTGGCAGTGTTTGTTGTTTGTTTTTGTTTGTGAATCTGTCACTGGTAACGCATACTTGTAGTGGCAGTGTTTGTTGTTTGTCTGTGTTTGTGAATCTGTCACTGGTAACACATACTTGTGGTGGCAGTGTTTGTTGTTTGTTGTTTGTTTGTGTTTGTGAATCTGTCACTGATAATGCATACTTGTGGTGACAGTGTTTGTTGTTTGTTTGTGTTTGTGAATCTGTCCCTGATAATGCATACTTGTGGTGGCAGTGTTTGTTGTTTGTGTTTGTGAATCTGTCAGTGATAATTCATATTTGTAGTGACAGTGTTTGTTGTTTGTTTGTGTTTGTGAATCTGTCACTGATAATGCATGGTTGTGGTGACAGTGTTTGTTGTTTGTGTTTGTGAATCTGTCAGTGATAATTCATATTTGTAGTGAGAGTGTTTGTATTTGTGAATCTGTCACTGGTAATGGATACTTGTGGTGGCAGTGCTTGTTGTTAATGTTTGTGAATCTGTCATTGGTGACGCATACTTGTGGTGGCAGCGTTTGTTGTTTGCTTGTGTCGGTGAATCTGTCACTGATAATGCGTACGTGTAGTGACAGTGCTTGTTGTTTGTTGGTGTTTGTAAATCTGTCACAGGTAATGCATACTTGTGGTGGCAGTGTTTGTTTGTGTTTGTGATTCTGTCACTGATAATGGATACTTGTAGTGACAGTGTTTGTTGTTTGTTTGTGTTTGTGAATCTGTCACTGATAATGGATACTTGTGGTGGCAGTGCTTGTTGTTTGTGTTTGTGAATCTGTCACTGATAATGCATACTTGTAGTGACAGTGCTTCTTGTTTGTTGGTGTTTGTGAATCTGTCACTGGTAATGCATACTTGTAGTGACAGTGTTTGTTGTTTGTTTGTGTTTGTGAATCTGTCACTGATAATGGATACTTGTGGTGGCAGTGCTTGTTGTTTGTTTGTGAATCTGTCACTGGTAATGCATACTTGTGGTGACAGTGCTTCTTGTTTGTTTATGTGTATGTCACACGGAGTTTATGGAGGCAGTGGCACTAGACTTATATGTAGGTGGAGAGGTGTGTGCGTGTGATTAACTGGTTGTAATGTGTACTAGTTGTGCGGTTGTGTGCGTGTATGTTAGCATGTGTGTGTGCGCGTGATTAACTAGTTGTAATGTGTACTAGTTGTGTGGATGTGTGTGCGTATGTTAGTGTGTGTGTGCGATTAACTGGTTGTAATGTGTACTAGTTATGCGGATGTGTGTGAATATTTTAGCGTGTGCGTGCATGCGTGTGATTAACTGGTTGTAACGTGTAGAAGTTGTGCGGATGTGTGCACATATGTTAGTGTGTGTGATTAACTGGTGGTAATGTGTACTAGTTGTGTGGATTTGTGTGCGGATGTTAGTGCGTGTGTGTGTGTGATTAATGGGTGGTAATGTGTACTAGTTGTGTAGATGTGTGTGCGGATGTTAGCATGTGTGTGCGTGTGATTAACTAGTGGTAACATGACCTAGTTGTGTGGATGTGGGTGTGTGTGTGTGTGTGATTAACTGGTGGTAATGTGTACTAGTTGTGTGGATGTGTGTGCGTTTGTTATCGTGTGTGTGATTAACTGGTTGTAACGTGTACTACTTGTGCGGATGTGTGTGTGGATGTTAGCGTGTGTGTGTGTGTGAGATTAACTGGTGGTAACATGTACTAGTTGTGCAGATGTGTGTGGGTGTGATTAACTGGTGGTAATGTGTACTAGTTGTGTGGATGTGTGTGCATGTAGGTGTGATTAACTGGTGGTAATGTGTACTAGTTGTGCGGATGTGTGTGCAGATGTTAGCATGTGTGCGCGTGTGATTAACTGGTGGTAACATGTACTAGTTGTGTGGAAGTGTGTGGGTGTGTATGTGATTAACTGGTGGTAACATGTACTAGTTCTGCGGATGTGTGTGAGTGTGGGTGTGATTAACTGGTGGTAATGTGCACTAGTTGTGCGGATGTGTGTGAGTGTGGGTGTGATTAACTGGTGGTAATGTGTACTAGTTGTGCGGATGTGTGTGTGTGTGATTAACTGGTGGTAATGTGTACTAGTTGTGCGGATGTGTGTGAGTGTGTGTGTGATTAACTGGTGGTAATGTGTACTAGTTGTGTGGATGTGTGTGAGTGTGGGTGTGATTAACTGGTGGTAATGTGTACTAGTTGTGCGGATGTGTGTGTGTGTGTGATTAACTGGTGGTAATGTGTACTAGTTGTGCGGATGTGTGTGTGTGTGGGTAGTGTACTAGTGGATGTGTGTGAGTGTGGTGTGATTAACTGGTGGTAATGTGTACTTGTGCGGATGTGTGTGAGTGTGGGTGTATTAACTGGTGGTAATGTGTACTAGTTGTGCGGATGTGTGTGAGTGGTGTGATTAACTGGTGGTAATGTGTACTAGTTGTGCGGATGTGTGTGTGTGTGATTAACTGGTGTAGGTGTACTATTTGTGGTGAGTGTGGTGTATTAACTGGTGGTAATGTGTACTAGTTGTGCGGATGTGTGTGAGTGTGTGTGTGATTAACTGGTGTAATGTGTACTAGTTGTGCGGATGTGTGTGAGTGTGGGTGTGATTAACTGGTGGTAATGTGTACTAGTTGTGCGGATGTGTGTGAGTGTGGGTGTGATTAACTGGTGGAATGTGTACTAGTTGTGCGGATGTGTGTGAGTGTGTGTGTGATTAACTGGTGGTAAGTGTACTAGTTGTGCGATGTGTGTGAGTGTGGGTGTGATTAACTGGTGGTAATGTGTACTAGTTGTGCGGATGTGTGTGAGTGTGGGTGTGATTAACTGGTGGTAATGTGTACTAGTTGTGCGGATGTGTGTGAGTGTGGGTGTGATTAACTGGTGGTAATGTGTACTAGTTGTGCGGATGTGTGTGAGTGTGTGTGTGTGATTAACTGGTGGTAATGTGTACTAGTTGTGCGGATGTGTGTGAGTGTGGGTGTGATTAACTGGTGGTAATGTGTACTAGTTGTGCGGATGTGTGTGAGTGTGGGTGTGATTAACTGGTGGTAATGTGTACTAGTTGTGCGGATGTGTGTGAGTGTGTGTGTGATTAACTGGTGGTAATGTGTACTAGTTGTGCGGATGTGTGTGAGTGTGGGTGTGATTAACTGGTGGTAATGTGTACTAGTTGTGTGGATGTGTGTGAGTGTGGGTGTGATTAACTGGTGGTAATGTGTACTAGTTGTGCGGATGTGTGTGTGTGTGATTAACTGGTGGTAATGTGTACTAGTTGTGCGGATGTGTGTGAGTGTGGGTGTGATTAACTGGTGGTAATGTGTACTAGTTGTGCGGATGTGTGTGTGTGTGATTAACGATGATTAACTGTGGTAACGTGTACTAGTTGTGCGGATGTGTGTGAGTGTGTGTGATTAACTGGTGGTAATGTGTACTAGTGGTGCGGATGTGTGTGAGTGTGGGTGTGATTAACTGGTGGTAATGTGTACTAGTTGTGCGGATGTGTGTGAGTGTGTGTGTGATTAACTGGTGGTAATGTGTACTAGTTGTGCGGATGTGTGTGAGTGTGTGTGATTAACTGGTGGTAATGTGTACTAGTTGTGCGGATGTGTGTGAGTGTGGGTGTGATTAACTGGTGGTAATGTGTACTAGTTGTGCGGATGTGTGTGAGTGTGGGTGTGATTAACTGGTGGTAATGTGTACTAGTTGTGCGGATGTGTGTGAGTGTGGGTGTGATTAACTGGTGGTAATGTGTACTAGTTGTGCGGATGTGTGTGGGTGTGATTAACTGGTGGTAATGTGTACTAGTTGTGCGGATGTGTGCGGGTGTGTGTCTGTGATTAACTGGTGGTGATGTGTACTAGTTGTGCGGATGTTTGGGTGTGTGTGTGTGTGTGTGATTAACTGGTAGTGATGTGTACTAGTTGTTCGTATGTGTGCGCGTATGTGCACGTGATTAACTAGTGGCAATGTGTACTATTTGTATGCGTGTGCGTGCGCGTGTGCTGCGGAGACCGTCGCCTGCCACATTAGTCGTGTTGTGTGGCAGTTGGGTGTGATCAAAGCTCTGTGGCTGTACGTACCACATTCTGCATGTACACCCGCAGTACTAACCCCCCTCAACCCCGCCCCCCAACACAGACACACACACACACCTCATGCACAACGCGTCGCTCCTCTTTCTGTCCTTTCTTTTGGTATTACCCCCCCCACCTCACACCCACACACACACACACACACACACTAGCAAACGCCCTTCACCATAGCAACACTACCTATCTAACAAGTAGCTATACATTCAAGACACAATAATATAAAATGTGTGTGTGGATTTATACATATACAATGTTCAATCGCTCATGAAACAAACCCCATATAAGGCAATAACTATCTAATATTTAACAGACGTTCCGCACTGAGCTTGAAACCGACTCCACACCAGACAATAACTATCTAATATTAACAGACGTTTCTTATCGAGCATCAAACAAAGCCCACTTCAGGTAACAACTATATAATACCAATCTACATTAATTAAATTTAACCAATGAGGTTATTTGTATAGCGAGAGAAAGTGGGAGGACCCCCCCCCCCCGTCCCCCCACTCCCTACACATGCTCCCACAATACATTGACAAGGTGCTGGAAAGCCTTTGTCTAACGTGGAGTTAATTGCCACAGTGCGAATGTGCAGGTTTGGGCCCCCGGAGAGGTGTCGGCGTCAGTTCCACCTGTTCCCAGGGTCCACCAGGTGCCCACACTGGTTATTCTTAAAGCTGCACAATCCAATAAAACCATAACAATTTCGAAACCAAAGTACTTGCCTACATTTGACCCTATATATCCAAGATATCGGGAGTTCGGTTTCCGGTCGAATGACTTATAAAATCGATACTTGCGACTTCATGGCCTGGTGCTCGGCATTATTAGGATAGGGAAAGGACTGGTTAGCTCAGTGTCAGGATGATGTGAGTGAGTGAGATATCGAGTCATGGTGCTAGTGGCCTGATTTCCCAGTGGGGCAGCACTATAAAGTCACCATGAGTGTGCACTGACACAAGTCGGTACCCATCCTGATATGACATTAGATGTTGCCAGGACATAGAACTCCAACAACCAATCAAGCAACCGACCAACCAACCCTATATATCCAACTTAACACCGGTGGACTTATGGAAGATAGACTGTTGCATAGATGGCCGAATGAGTTAGAGCGTCCGTCTCCTGTGTTGGTAGATCGTGGGTTCGAACCCTGGTCGAGTCAAACCAATGACTTAAAAATTGATACTTTTCGCTTCCTAGCCTGGCGCTCAGCATTATTAGGATAGGGCAAGAACTGGTTGGCTCAGTGTCAGGATAATCTGACTGAGTGGGATATCAGGTCATGGTGCTAGCAGCCTGGTCTTCCAGTGGGGCAGCACTATAAAGTCGCCATGAGTGTGCACTGTCACAAGTCGATACCCGTCCTGATAGGATATTAGATGTTGCCAGGACATAGAACTCCAACAACCAACCATCCAACCAACCATCCAACCATCCAACCATCCAACCATCCAACCATCCAACCAACCAACCAACCAACCAACCAACCAACCAACCAACCAACCAACCAACCAACCAACCAACCAACCAACCAACCAACCAACCAACCAACCAACCAACCAAACCAACAAACCAACCAACCAACCAACCAACCAACCAACCAACCAACCAACCAACCAACCAACCAACCAACCAACCAACCAACCAACCAACCAACCAACCAACCAACCAACCAACCAACCAACCAACCAACCAACCAACCAACCAACCAACCAACCAACCAGGACATAGAACTCCAACAACCAACCAACTATTTTTCAGATAAGCCATAGCCTGCGGTACTGAGGACAGTGATTAGGGCTGAATAATAGTAATACTAATAGCCACAGCTTGAACATGTACGCCCTCAGACCATGGTTGGGCCCTAAATAACTTATAAAAGAATAGCTTGTTTCAAGCATTACAAATTATGACTAGTCATATTTGATCATAATTATGGTAATTGCGAAATGGTAAAGTAGCTTTGATCGTTAGTCCCTTTAAAGAAGCTGGGTTAAGAAAATCTGATCAACGCTTTTTTCTGATAGATATGTATCTATCGATTCATGTTTGTTTGTTGGGGTTTTACATCCTAGGAACATCTATGGTCATATCACATTATCAGGACGGGATTCAGTAACGTATTTGTGTTTATATACTGCCTAAGTGGGTGATTGAATAAGTACCTGGGTGCTTTTAAAACAGGGATGAAAGTGGTCTCCGGGGAAAAAAGCGGAAATGCTAATATTCTCCCATAGGCTTAGCATTGTCAGGGATCCCTGAAAATTCCCGGAAGTCGGATTTCATACATATTGGTATACGCTGAGAGTGCTGCGCCATTAGAAGCATGTATTAGTAGTATACGCTGCTAGTGCTGCAGCATTTGCACCACATATCGGTATATGCTGATAGTGCAGCGGCATTAGAAGCACGTATTAGTAGTATACGCTGCTAGTGCTGCGGCGTTTACCCCACATATCGGTATACGCTGACCCTGCTGCGGCGGTTGAAGGCATTAATAGTATACGCTGCTAGTGCTGCGGCGTTTGCACCACATATTAGTATACGCTGATGGTGCTGCAGTGTGAAATAACGTATTGGTTGGTTGGTTGTTGGAGTTTTACATCATGGCAACATCTAAGGTTATATCAGGAAGGGTGCAAAGTATTAGTATACAATTATAGCTACAGGAAAAATCCCGGAAATCAGTGAAATCGCGGAGATCTTTCATCCCTGGCTTTAAGTCCTAGTAACATATGAGATCATACCAGGACAGGTACTGACTACTGACAGTACACACTTATGGAGGATCTGACGGGATGGCCTAATCGGTAACAGCGCTTAATTCCCTTGCGATAACTCATGGATTAGAATCCCTACTGAGTCAAACCAATGACAAACAAAATGAATACTTGTCGCCACCTCGGCCGATGCTCGGTATCACTAGGTTCTAGGATAAGACAAACACTGATTTTCTCAGTATCAGGATAATGTGAGTAGGATACCGGGTCATCGTATCGGCGGAACAATCCCCCAGTGGGGCAGCAACGTAAAACCACCGAAAGTGCGCACTGTCAGTGTCACAAGTCGGTACTCACCGTGATATGACCTCAGATGGTGCTAGTACGCAAAGCCCCAACAAACAAACTCCTTGACTCGTTAGTAAAATCGGTGATAACAAAATGGTATGGAAATTGTCGGCCCTTCCCACACCCCAACAGTCGGCCACGCACCCACCTTCCCACCAACCCACCCTCCCTCCCACAAACCCACCCGCCCACCCACCTAGTCCGCCCCACCCACGACCGACTGTCAAATCGATTATTTCAATTTGCCCCACAGTGAAAACAAGAAAGAACATCCCTTGTCCTCATTCCACCGCACACCCAACATTAATGCGTATCATATTGCATACAACTGTGCACACGCGTGTGTGCGTGTGTGTGTGTGTGGGTATGCGCGCGCATTGTGGATGCGAGTAAGTGTGTGTGTGGGGGGGGGGGGGGGGGGGAAGACGTAATGCAGTGCGTGTGGTGTGGTGGGTGGGGATAAGTCGGGGAGCAAGGTGTAGTGTGGGTGGGTGAGTGTATTGTATGAGTGTGTATGGGAGAGGGTAGTGTGTCAAGGTGGGCGTGGGTGGGTGTGGTGGGTGTGCGGAAAAATGTGGGGAGAGGGGAGGATAGTAAGGTGGTGGTGGTGGTGGTGGTGGTGGTGGTGGTGTGTGTGTGTGTGTGTGTGTGTGTGTGGTGTAATGGTGGTTGGTGCTGGTAGTTGGTGGTATGGGGGTATGGTGGTAAGGGGTATGGTGGTATGGTGGTCTTGGTGATGGTAGTGGTGCTGGTAATGGTGGTGGTGTGCGGTGGTTATGGTGGTTGTGGTGTAATGGTGATGGTAGTGGTGGTTGCTGGTGGTGGTACCTGTGGAGGTGGTGGTGGTGTGATAGTTGGTGGTGGTGTGATGGTGGTGGTAGCGGTGGTGGTGGTGGTGGTGCTGGTACCGAAGTTGGTGGTGGTGGTGGGTGTGCGGTGTTGGTGGTGTGTGTGGTGGTGTAATGGTGATGGTAGTGGTGGTTGGTGGTGGTGGTGGTGTAGGTGGTGGTGATAATGATGGTGGAGGTGGGTGTGTGGTGGTGGTGTGGGTGGTGGTGGTGGTGGTGGTGGTGATAATGGTGGTGGAGGTGAGTGTGTGGTGGTGGTGGTGTGGGTGGTGGTGGTGGTGGCGATAATGATGGTGGTGGTGGAGGTGGTAGTGATAATGATGGTGGTGGTGGGGGTGGTGGTGGAGGTAGTGGTAGTAGTTATCGGTATCCGCAGCCCTCCCCTGTATGGGGAGAGGGTGGTAATGGTAGAACACCCCCCCCCCCTTCCCGCCCTGCCCCCCCCCCTCTCCTCCCCTATCTCGCCCTCTCTCTGGCCTCCCCACCTCCGGTTTTAAGCATGCTTGGTGTTGGGCGTTAAAAGGTTTCTCGGTGCATTTACTTTAGTAACCAACTGATCAACACATCAAATGGTCTGGCCGCACAGACAGGCCGGGCGGCGTACAGGCAGTGCAGGTATTTAAAGCTGGCCAAAGGGGGGGGGGGGGGGGGGGGTCTTTGACACAAGGGGTCTGTGTAACTACCACATAGTCCTTATCTGACCTTAGATGTTGTCAGGACATAAAACTTCAATAACCGACCAAGCAACTACCGCACATGTCGGCGTAAACCGACCTATACAACTCGGTAAGCCGGGCACCGATGCACCTAGAGGTAGGGTGGGCAGGGGAGGGGGAAAGGGGGCAGGGGGTAGAGAGGTAGGGAGACAAGGTTGTATGGGGGGGGGGGGGGGGGAGGAGTAGCAAGGTGTGATGTAAAGGGTAGATGATATGGTTGATTGGTTCTTGGAATTTTACGTCCTGGCAATATCTAAGGTCATATCAGGACAGATACCGACTTGTGGCAGTGTACACTCATGTTGACTTTATAGTGCTGCCACACTGGGAGGCCAGGCCACCAGCACATTATCCTGACACTGACCAAACCAGTCCTTGCCCCATCCTATTAATGCCGAGCACCAAGGTAGGAAGTGACAAGTATCAATGTTGTACGTCATTGATTTGACTCGACCCGGAATCGAACTCCCGATCTCCCGCAGGATAATATTACTGCGTGGGACATTGGGCCATGATGCCAGCGGCCTGGTCTCCCAATAGGGCAGTAGTATGCTTGAAGTCGCCAAGGGGCACATACCGTTACAAGTCGTTACCTATTCTAACATGGCCGCATATGTTGCTAGGAGATCAATCTCGCCCCTACCCCATTAAACGACATATAACCCATTATCGTCCTTATGGTAGTTAGTACACTTGGCCATCCCAGTAACCTTTTACGACATGCAGATGAGCGGTCGGTCGATTCTCAGCACGCGCGACAAACAGACTGGGAGATGATACGATTGATAGAGGGGGTGGCAGGGAGAGGGCAGGGAGAGGGCAGGGAGGGGCGGGGCGGGGGTTAGATGGGTAGAGGGGAGGGGGGAGTAAGGGGGGCAGCGTGTCCACGTCCGGCAGTGGTGATTTCAAGAAGCATATAACCCTTTGTAATCAGTCTGGTAAGCACTGCGTTATCACTGTCTGCACTCAGTGTGCAGTCTGCAGGGGCCGCCGTTGCTAATCTATACTATGTCGATCTTGTACCTGACAGCGGGTGTCGCTTAAAAAAAACACCACCAGGACAGTGCGGTCCGCAGGGTGGCAATGTGCTTTGTAATCTCACAGGGGAATAATTGCCTATCACCAGCGACTAAACTCAGCATTAGTGTTGCCGCTGTCACTCACTGTCACTGCAAAGTGACGCTGCTGTCAACTTAGATGTTGTTGACACCACTGATGTAAGTGTTGCTGCTGTCAGTCTAAGTGCTTCTGAAGCCCCAGTCACACTACAGCTTGCGACCACTTCACGACCATCTTAGACCAAAAGAACCCATACTCACTAGTGATGTCCTTGCGACCAAAACAATGGATGCCGACGTCTGGGCATTACTGGTGACTGTGGGTTCTTTGGTCTAAAGTGGTCACAAGCTGTAGTGTGACTGGGGTGTAACGTCACTGTCGTACCGGACGCGACGCCCGAATCGGTAGAGTGCAGGCCTCCCCTCCCGTGTGGGATATCGGGAGTTCGGTTCCGGCCCGAATTGTTATGTTCACGCCAAAAACAATTGTCAATTTACATATACAGGCATGAAAGTGGTCTCCGGGAAGTCAGGTTTCATATATATTGGTATACACTAATAGTGCTGCGGCATTTGAGGCACGTATCAGTAGTATACGCTGATAGTGCTGCGGCATTTGAAGCATTTATTAGTAGTATACGCTGATGGTGAAGCGGCTTGGCACCACATATTAGTATACGCTGATGGTGCTGCAGCGTACAACAGCGTATTAGTAGTGCCTATACGTTGATCGTGCTGCAGGATTGCAGTAGATACAGGAAAAATCCCAGAAATCCGCGAAATCGCGAAGATCTTTCATCCCTGCATATATCTAAAAAAATTACTAGAAATGTGGCGGAAACTCAAAACATCTGGTTTTGCAACTTTAATGAAGCCCTTCACCCCACCCACGCCCCCCACACCCGTTAAGGCACACCCCCTCCCATTATTGCTGCGGTTTGGTTCTCGTTGACAACTTAACCCCTAATTCCCCACCCCACCTCCATTAATACCCTTCCCCGCCCGCCCGACTCGCCACCCCTTGTGTGCGGTCACTCACCCATGACGGACATGCCAAATCAATCACCCGCAACCAATGCCTCAATTAGCAGGCCAATTACCCTCTCCACTTACGGCCCGGGTGTAAACCCTCACCCCCCACCCCCACCACCCCCCACCCCTGCCCCCGGCGCATGCGTGCCACGACACGATGGGCACTTAATGAGACAATCAGCACAAACAGGATGCAGTGGATTGTTCCCGTGTTGTGGGCTATAGGTGTGCTTCCAGTGGTCGCCGGGAAAAGGGTTCTACGTGCAGCTTTGCGGTACCAGGGTTCCTGCACCTATCAGCCAATCACATTTAAGACCTTTTAAAGACTTTTTAATACCAATTTTTATAACAATTTAAGACCTATTTTCGTGGCAAATGTAACATTCATATTTAATTAAATATGAACAGAAATGAGTGAGGTGATGCAATCTATGGATCTGGGTCACTCTTCTGAAAACTGGTCAGCATGGGATGGGATTTTAAAACATCAATAAAAAAACTTCCTACTTATTTTTTTCCTTATACTTTTCATATTCATGTTCAGATTTGATGTAGGAAATAATGGAAATAAAATAAACTGTGTGCAACTTTGGTCCTTTTAGTTATGAAGTGTTTTTGTACCAAAAACCCCCATTTTACAGTCAGCCATTTGAAACATGACATATGGGGCATGGTTGAATCCTTACTAACATCTTGTATTGCATTGATATAACATCTGGTATTGCATTGATATATCAAACAACACAGTTCCCAAATCAAAAAGGAAGTATTTATTAACATACATATGCATGCTTAAATTGAAAAAGAAATTATTTGATGTCCTCAGAAATAACATTACAAATTTCTGTCACAGATGTACCCAGTGGTGTCTGAATGCCACACAAATATTGTACACTAATTATTCAGTGAATAAAGCATGCCTGGGAATTACTATTTTTTTAAATCAATATAAGCACTACATATTTCTGTATATTATGCAATGATTAATAAAATTTCAAGTATGAAATTATTTAATTCTGCTTAGATTTTTATTAAGCAGACTGTGTCGTGTCCTAAACATGTACTACATCTGAGCAACACATGTTATACTGCCATAAGACCTAGCTTAATGATGGACTACACCTTTATTTTTTATCTCATCAATTTATATTTTACATAGATGTAAAGGGGAGATTTCCTGCTTTCATTTGCAACCAACATTTGTTTAAAATTCAAATATTAAATTTTAACTCTCCATGTGACAGTTCTGGCCAGTTTTCAGGAGAGTGACCCATCTCTATATGGACGATCACTTCGCTGGCCAGTCTAGGTTTTCTGTGTTGTGAAAATAGATGGTAAAACATTGTGAAACAATATTATAGTGGCCAAATCCAATTGAAAACATTTGTAAGACCTTTGACAGAAAAGTTACCACATTTAAGAGTTTTCAAAGGCGTTGAAAATTGAAGACTTTTTAAGGATCTGTGGGAACCCTGGGTACACACATACTTGTAACTTGGACCGGACGCGGTGGCAGAATCGGTTAGAGCGCAGGAGAAT
Source organism: Branchipolynoe longqiensis (assembly GCA_030323885.1). Lineage (NCBI taxonomy): Eukaryota > Metazoa > Annelida > Polychaeta > Phyllodocida > Polynoidae > Branchipolynoe > Branchipolynoe longqiensis. The sequence continues at coordinate 38,929,233 of CM059193.1, forward strand.
CGGTTAGAATCCCAGTCGAGTTAAACCAATGACTTTGACTAAATTGATATGTGTCACTACCTAGCCTGGCGCACGGCATTACTAGGCTCTTGTAAGTCATTGGTTTGACCCGATTGAGATTCAAACTCCCAACCTTCCGCACGGGAAGCCTGCACTCTACTGATTCAGCCACCGCGTCCGGTGCTAGCTAGCTGGTGGTTAGCTATAAGTCGTAGGGAAAACAGACGGAAGCCATGGATTAGTGGAAATTTCCACCTGGATGTAAAATCCATGCTCTAACGCATGCGCACAACAACACAATGGTCACCTAATTAGACAATTGCCACAGGCAGGGGCTGAGTGCTGATTGGTGGGATTGGTCATCGTCCCACGCACTGTGAAGTCACAATATCCCGACTGTCACATAATCAATCCATGTACTATTCTATTGCATCAGTGATATAACCATAGATGTTGTTAGGACGTAAAACACAAACAAACTAATGCCCCACGGCCACGCCATAAGCGTATTGATGGGGATTTCCTAGTTGCCCCCCCCCCCTCCTCCCCCCGCAACTGCTACTGAAATGCAGGCAATCAAATACCTTATCAGCAGCTACTGTGTGGTAAGATAACGCCAACACTACAACTGGCCAGCATTGAAAACAAGCCTGGGTACCCGGGCGTATATGCTATGGACAGTATAAATACAGCCTCAATAAAATTTTAATTACAAAAAAAAAACTGTCCTCGAAAAAAAAGCAGAAATAAAATGAGTGAAATGTGTATACAAATGTCACAAAAATTCACCATTTTGATAGAATAAAAATAAACAATATTGGGGAGATGGGCATGCCCCAAACTAGAAAAAAAGATTCACCCCGTACTTACCGTACAGGGGTGAACGACAACGTAGTCTAAATACGGGCGAAAATAGCTTTAGTATGGAACAGGAAGTAGAATGCCTGTGGCACCAGTGCCAAATGGTTACTTATATCAACACAGAGTTGGTGAAATGGGAGAGAATGCAAAAAGACAAGATGGCGGCCAGAGAACGCCGTCGATTGGGCTTTTACATCCTAGCAACATTTAAAGTCACATCAGGATGGGTACCAACTTGTGACTGTGCACTCATAGTGACTTCATAGTGTTGCCTCACCAGGAGACCAGTCCGAAGGCACCATGACTCGACTTCCCACCCAGTCGCATTATCCTGATACAGAGCTAACCAGTCCTTGGCCTGTCCTAGTTTGTTTGTTGTTGTTTTAGGTCCTAGCAACATCTAAGGTTATATCAGGACGGGTGCTGACTTGTGACACTGCGCACTCTTGGCGACTTTATAGGGCTGCCCCACCGGGAAATTAGATCACCGGCACCATGACCTGATATCCCACTCAGTCACATTATCCTGACACTGAGCTAACCAGTCATTGCCCTATCCTATTAATGTGGAGTGCCAGGATAGGAAGCGACAAGTATCAAATTTAAAGTCATTGGTTTGACTCGACCGGGAACCAAACTCCCAACCTTCCACACACGAGGCCTGTGCTCTGCCGATTAGCGCACCGGTACCTGTCCTAGTAATACCGCACATCAGCCTAGGTAGTGACAAGCATCGAATTGTCTAGGAATGTTCACTAGACGAATGTTAAGACACTACCTGGTCTTCCTGCCTTGTTCCCATGTCCATCTTCCTTGTGCATGTGGTCTATTTAATCAATCGATAAATCAATCAATCAATCAATCGATCCCTATTGTTACCTACAATTTTCTGCTAGATTTTACAAGCACCGATTAAACTATTTTCCTTAAAACCAGTAGGTGGGGCGGAATACGTTCAAATTGAAAACATGACTTCTGGAGACGCTGAGTTTGTGTGCGCATGCGCGCACATCTGTGCGCGCGTCAGCTGCGCGCGGGAGTAGTATATGGACATGGCGATTATCATCAGGAATGGACTGACACCCCCCCCCCCCCCGGCCCCAAAGATCTGCCCAACCAGATGGGAGGCCCGAATCGATAAGAAGGCTAGCTGGTTGGCGTGTGACAGATCGTGTCGGATTAACCAGAGCTGACTGTACATCACATATATCACGTAGCACACACCACACACGTTGTCACCCCCCCCCCCACCCACAGCCTCCAATGCTTACAGATCCTAGTTGTATATGATATCAATCAAAACAATCAGAACAACTAGATTCAAGTGATTGATAGGCTAGTTACCATAACAACGGTATCCTCAGTACCTGATACACAATATACCATGTGCATCACTAAATAAGAGTATGGGCACAGAAAGGCTATACTATTAATCAACAAGGGAGGCAACATCAGGGACCTTTGTAAATAGGCCACCTCACCCAACACCCACACACCCACATACACCCCCCACCCCCCAGAAAATGGGGTCGGTGCCGGTCGGGTTATTGGTAACCAAGCCTGTCAGTGAGTCGGGTCTTTAAAGTTTCAGAATCTAATGGCTTGGAGTTTCCAATTATGCTCTATATATTAAATATATATATATATATATTAAGTTGATCCTTGTAATAGTAACCTTGTCTTAGTGATATTGCAACAACAATCAGCAATCAGCACAAGGCAAAATATGTATTTAAAAAAATGCATGCTTAATATTGTATTATTCATTATTTCTGCCTTATGTATCGTATTGTTGTGAAGTATGGGGAAATGTATATAAAACAAATATGGAGTGTATTTATTTGCTACAGAAGAAAGCGGTGAGAATTGTTTGCAATGTTGGATATCGAGAGCACACTAATAAGCTGTTCTTTGATCTTCATGTATTAAAATTAATAGACTTGGTTAAGATCAAATCTAGTATGATAATTTACAATGCAAACAAAGGGCTACTGCCCAAAAAGCTACAGTCTTTATTCAAAATAAGTTCAGATAGTAGCCATGATACAAGGCAGAGTAACAACCTAAGACAAGTATTTGCAAGAACAACTTTAAAGTCTCAATGTATATCTATCACTATGTGGTATATAAATATGGAATTCACTTGACGATAATATCAAATATTCAAAAAACATCTATATGTTTCAACGAATGTATAAAAAGAAAATATTTCAGCTTTACCAGAGGGAAAACACATACTAGTTTAGTACATAAATATTGAGATGTAATTTACAGTATTGAGGGTAATGTTGATATGCTTTTAACTTTTATTTTTCTATTTTATTATTTCTATGATATAAGCAATGTATCTATGTTACTTTTAAATGGGGAAGGCACCTCATAAGTATTGTACTTATGCTTTCTCCTTTTACATGTGAAAAAGTTACTGATATAAATATCAACTTGTGTGTACATTGATCATGTAGAAATAAATATTTTATTTTTATTATTATTATTATTATTATTATACAAAACATGGCGAACATTGGAGATATTTGAATTTAAAACCTGCAAAGTAAAACTTGGTGTGCATGCCAAAATGCTTGTATTACTTCGATCAGTAATCTGGTCTACTAGACTAACTTAATATTCCTGCCAAGTGGCACTGTATGCTTAATAAGTACACCACCATTTAAGTTTCTAATTGGCAAGTGTGCGTGTGTGTGTGAATATTGTATGACTTCATAATAGTGGTAATTATTAAAGTCATGATAATAAAAATAATTTCATATTTAATCATTTACTTTGCATTTAAATCATCGCAATATTTGATTTAAAAGAAACTGAGAAGAAAGAAGAAACTTTAAGAAGCAGGTCCGCCTAGAACTATGACCAGCATAGATTCCCAGGCAGCTATTTGACTTGTGACTTGCTTGCGCTGGTCCCTCCCGGTCATGGGTTATTATTAGTCACACAGAACGCACCGCCAAGAACGCCGGTCACCGGAAGCAGAATATGAACCGGATGTGGCTGGTCCCACCTCACTAAAGGTTGGCGTTAGCACCAGCAGAGCGGAGGGGCTTCAGGGATTCACGGGTGGGGGGGGGGGGTCACGTGGATCAATGAGCCTCACTTTGATCCCCTCGTCCACCACGTGGTCACCCGGCGTGAAGTGCAGTACGTTATCACCCACACAAACAACCACACACGCCTCCCATCATCACCACCACCACTACCGCCAACCTTTCCAATTATCGCCCAACTATCGCTAACCTCCTCCATTACCGCCCAGTAGCCTATTGAGTTACACGTATAGATCTACACACAGAAGTCGCCCTCACCTGTTACAAGCTGTGTACCTTCATTTGTCTGCCACCCCCTAACTCTTAATTATCGCCCAATCATCACCAACCTCCTCTCCGATTATCGCCCAGGAGTACATATAATGAAAAGCTAACATGAGGCATCTACACACAGAAGTCGCCCAAACCTGGTACAAGTTGTGTACCTTCATTCCCTCTGCCACCCTCCAACCCTTAATTATCGCCCAATCATCACCAACCTCCTCCGTAATTATCGCCCAGGAGTTTATATATGGAAAGCTAACATTAGGCATCTACACACATAATTCACCCTCGCATGTTGCAATCGTCACCAATCTCCTCCCCCATTATCACCGAATAGGATGTCAGCAAGCTTCACCGAAAGTTATACTGAGTATCTACACATAGAAGTCACCCTATCTGCTACAAGTTGTGTAGACACATTCCCTCAAACCCAACCCTGAATTATCACTCAACCATCATCGCCATCGTCCCCCATTATCACTCAAAGATTTATCACATACTTCACAACAAAAGTTTCTCTGGATATCCGAGTCACCCTGATCTGTTACAAGTTGTGTTAACTGACATACTGATTGATGGTGATCTTATGCCATGTCGAGACCGAAAGGTCATATTAATTGATGGGAAACAAGGAGAATTTACTGTCACATAGGGTTTCCTAGAAACCACCATGTGTGTAAAGATGGTAAAATTTCATCTCAAAAGACAGGTAATTTTTTTGGTTAAATCACAAACGGTGGTACAGTCCAGCGATACTAAGGAACACAAGTTCTGTACTCACTCCCCTTTACACTGTCGGGACCGAAGGTCATATAAATTGATGGGAAACAATGAGAATTTACTGTCACACAGGGTTTCCTAGAAACCACCATGTGTGTAAAGATGGTGAAATTTCATCTCAAAAGACAGGTAATTTTTTTGGTTAAACACAAACGGTGGTACAGTCCAGCGATACTAAGGAACACAAGTTCTGTACTCACTCCCCTCGCCCCCCAGCCCTTTCACCTCCCCCCCCCGCCCTCAACCTGTGGTCAACAGCGGGGGGCTCCTGGAGGGCTTGGTTGGTACTGAGGGTGGCGGTCCGTGGACTGGGTGACCCTGGAGACCAACTTGTTAATGCTGCAGGTGTTTAATGCGAAGACCACCGACCATCCTCAATAGGGGAGGTGTCAGAAGAGGTATGGGGGGGGGGGCGAGGGAGAGAGATGGGGAATGAGTGAGAGGGGAGAGAGGAGGGGGAGGGGCGGAGAGAGAAGGGGAGAGGGGGAGAAGGAGGAGGGAGGAGGAGGGAAGGAGGTGGAGGAGAGAGGAGGCGGAGGAGGAGGAGAAGGAGGGAGAGGAGGAGGAGGAGGAGGAGGAGGAGAGGAGGAGGAGGAGGAGGGAGGAGGAGGAGGAGGAGGAGGAGGAGGAGGAGGAGGAGGAGGAGGAGGAGGAGGGGAGGGGGAGGGGAGGGGAAGGGGAAGGAGGGAGAAGGTAGGGGTAGTGGGAGTGGGAGTGGGAGGGGGAAGTGGATGAGGGGGTGGTGCAGATTACAGGTTATCTAGGCTTAACACCACAGCGGCCGTGTTACCAAATATTCATAGACCTACATATTCCCATTTCATTCCTTTCAGCAATTAACTGCTGGAAACACATAGATAGAGGACATTTGCAACTGCAGAAATTACAGTTGAGTTAATGAGTTGACTTACAGGAATTTGAGGGTCCATGATTATAAATCTTTCTGGCCTGGAACAAATAATTCACCAAAGTCCCGACACTGCAACATTTCAATGATGCGGACTTTGTGGACGGTGAAAGAAGAGTATTGAATTGTGCAGAGGTGCAGTGCAGGTAACGGCCACGCAGAAGATGGTAGCGCTAATGCCCACCTTGTGTTCATTTCTCACCTCACCTGTTATTGCAGGAAGCCCGGAAATAGGGAGGTAGTTCTAAGCAGTAAGGCATCCTGGAAGTTACCACAGAACACTGCAGGCACCATCACACCTGTGCAGCTTTTTGTTGTTACTTTTTTTTGGTACATTAGTTGATTAAGCAGAGGAAATTTCAATCATGGACAATTGATCTTCCTCGTTGCACTGCTCCTTGCCCTATCCTAGTAATGCTGAGCACCAGGCTCGGTAGCAACAAGTATACATTTTTACACCATTGGTTTGACTCAGCTAGGGATCGAACTGGCGAGTTCGAATCCCACAACATACCAGAATGAGAGCCGGACGCTCAACTCATTCGGCCATTCGCGTCTAGTCTTTCTTGTTGTCGATTTAAGAGTAGTATGGCATACAATATTAGACTGATCGTTATAATCTACCTTAATTTTGTTTGAATTAACTTTTATTATGAGGTTTAAATTTGGAGATATTTGAAGTGAAATATATATATTTATATTAGCTTCATCGCTATGAACTACATTATTTTGGATTAACCTGTATTATAAGGGTTAAACTTGGTTATATTTGAAGAGAAAACATGACAAAAAATATTTTGGGGCACAAGTCAAAATGCTGGACTTCAGTAGTATACTAGTAACAGGTTCTATTAAATTGACTTAGTATTTCCTTCTACGCAGCAACAAATAATTACTAAGTGCCACAGTTTCTAAATTGAACATGTAGAATTAAATCTAGGCAAATGTTTCAGTTTAGACACATTTTATGCTTTCATTGGACTGTGCAGTTTGAATCAGTGATTAAAATTCTCAACACTTGTTATAATTTTTGCAGTTTTCCAGTGAAACTTGGGAAATCGCACTTAGGGCTTTATAGTGCTGCCCTACTAGGATGGGTTTACTGCAAACCCCATGATACAATATCCTATCGATTTAAATTATCCTAAAAATGTCACTAAAACAATTAAAATAAAATAAATAACAATAGTACTACTACTTGTATTACTACTATTAGTGGTAGTACTAGTCTGTTTGTTGGAGTTTTACCTCATGGCAGCACCTAAGGTCATATCAGGACTGGATTAGTAGTACTACTACTAGTAGTGGTAGTACTACTACTAGTAGTGGTAGTACTACTACTAGTAGTGGTAGTACTACTCGTAGTAGTACTACCAATACAGGTACTACTACTGCTACTACTAATACCACCACGAATAATGAAAAAAAACACGAACCTAATCTAACATCGATACATTTACAATAACAACACGAAGTCCTAGTGACAAATTCTTGTTATACAACCTAAGTGGCACTTATTTTTTAATATTTAAAAAATTGTGTTTACCTACTTAGGTGAAAGAGAGCCAAACTCTAGCCACTTCTCCTGTGGGTGAAAAGGCTTGTTTATTTCTTAGTGTGTGGTATGGGTGACGAGTGTGAGGGTATGGATCCCCCGTGGACACATCCCCCCACCCCCGATCATTCACCACCTTCCCCCGCCCCAACCCAGCTTTGACTTAAGCTACTTAACCCCGACACCTACAAAGTGATCACAGACTCAGACACACACACGCCCGCACCCCCCCCCCACACACACACACACACCCCAATGCTCCACCCGCAACTCCCCCCCCCCCCCTCTCCCACTTCCGATCCATCCAGCAAAAGGAGGGGGCGTCTCACCAACAGTTTGTAAATATGTCACTACCAGCAGTGATTGCTCTAAAACACAACCTGCCACTAAGGATCCCCCCACCCCACACACACACACACACGTTTTGAGAATCAATATTTTTTTGTATTTTAAATAGGTTAACAAAGCACTAGACCCATAATAAGAAGTAAAATAATACACAAAGTATGTGTGAGAGGACACTGCTTATGGATAGCTTAACCTTTTTGTTGCTAGGTTCCTGGAGGTGATCTGTTGGTACAACAATCACCTGGTAGGTGGGGTGAGGTGTGAGTGTGACAAGGTGCGGAGGTGTGAGTGTGACAAAGAGGATCGTGTACACCAAACACTGAACTTAGCCACAGTGAGAGGAACTTTGACAACACTCATATCACACAGGAAGGGGCAGCGCGTTGGTTTTCAGAAGCCTTCAAAAGGTCATGGTATTCTCCTCTTGCCCCCCCCCCCCCCCCCTCCTTCCTTCTTCAACAAATACATACATATGAACAAAAAACACCACTAAAATGATATTATTTTATCTACTGCAATGAATACACAACACATGAGATGAGGAGATTGATTAAATTCAGTACGTAAACAGGACCTTTCAAAGCATATTTTGCCTCAATCAGACTAGCCACTTGACCAAAAAGAAATAAAAGGATGGAAAAGGGGAAAAAAGGCAAAAATTGTCCACTATTCTTTGGCAGTGCTAAGCCAAAAGCAAAGTTTCCACCAGAAAATAAGTTGACAGTACGCAGAATGGGTCGGGTCTGGAAGATTTATTGTCTCTAGCTGCTAGAAAAACTCTTTAAAAAAAGAAGATATCCCAACAATTTGAGGGTACACAGTCGTACAGAATATTACCCATTTTACCCTCTGACAAAAACCCTGAGAAGGGACTACCAAATTTTTCACGGGAACCCAATTGTAAAAATATCTTAAGTTACGGTATTCAAATGCCAGGTTACAAGCTTGGCTTAGTCAAACCAATTACTTAAAAATTTGTTTATACTTGTCGCTACCTCGCCTGGCACTCGGCATTACTAGGATAGGGCAAGGAACAGTTCTATGAGGAAGACCAATTGTCAGCGATTGAAATCTACTTCCGCTTAATCAACAACAACAAAATCTCACAATAATCAGTATTTTTAAAAAGCACAAAAAAGCAGATATCTTTCACGTGTGCAATAAGTGAGGGACTACGTGCAGATGGTTGCTAGCCTAAGGCAGGGAGCTATTTACCACTTGCTAGGCACCCGTGAGAAACGCATGGCCATTGCAGGGTTGCGCATCAAAATCTAGTTATTATCGGCGAGAACCTTGAGTCTTATTTATTCATATTCAGTCATCGACTTACATTCATAATTATTTATCGATTGATTGATTGATGATTTTATGCTGTGTCAGCAGCAAGGACCATATTCACGGCGTATATTTACTACAGTCATCGGGGATCCAGGGGCTGTGTGGTTATGAACATGTATTTGTTGGTAAATGATTTATTCATCGGAATTACTATTTTGTTTGTGATAAGACATTTGTCTTCCAGCCATATCCTTGTCACCAAGTGATTCAATCAGGCTGGCTTTGAAGATAATCGTTTTGAAGTAGACTTGGTACATATTGCATCTAAACAGTAATGTCTTTAAAGCCATTTTAATGCAGCCTAAATCTACCAATTGTTACAAACTTAAATAAAAATATCACACAAATTAAATAAAATATGAACACATTCAGAAAGCTTCATCGTCAGCTGCAAAAGTTATACACCCATATACCACGCACGCACGCACGCACGCACGCACGCACGCACGCACGCACGCACGCACGCACGCACGCACGCACAGTTGAATAATTTCACTAACTTATGGTGCTCTTGGGGTGTTCTTTTTATTTTGTATTATCCCATCAGCCAGCTATAGAATTCACAAGAATATGTTACTAAGGTAAAGTTAAGCTGAAGTGAAGAGCTTCTTTCGTGAGACAATTTCTCTGGACGCGTTAGATGGTTGGCTTGTTTTGTGGGGTTTTTTTGTGTGTTGAAAAACCCCCCCCCCCCCCCCCAAAAAAACAACATCTGATGTAATTATAGAAAGTCGATTTGAAGCCATCTACCGCCGACGTGATTTTTGCGACAAGGGAAGAATGGGTGTGCTTGTGTTGTCTGTGTGACTCTCACTGTCACAGGGGAGAAGGGGAGAAGGGGAGAAGGAGGGAAAGGGAGCCATGGAGAAGGGGAGAAGGATAGAAGAATAGAAGGATAGAAGAATAGAAAGGGGAAAGAATGGGAAGATAAATATTAAAAGGATTACAGGAGAAAGGGGGAAGGGAAGAATGCGATATGGGTTGAAAAAGAGAATGGGAGACGAGGATATAAAAGGAGGAGAGAAATCAGAGAAAGGAGGAGTGAAAGGAGAGAAGGGGAGGGAAGGAGATGGACAGAAGGGGAGAATGGGAGAGGAGGAGAGAATGGGAACAAAGATATGAAGAAGGGATAGAAAGAATGGGAGGAGAGGAGAAAAACGGAGAAATGGAGATGGAGAGATGGAAAGAATGTAAGAAGGGGTGATATTTTAATTATCAGTGTAAATTGTCCTATTAAGTAGTATTGTCAATGATGCTGACAAAATCTTAGGATTATAATGTGTTTGTTTTAACAGTGCCAATTAGTATTTAAATTTGAGGGGCACTGTTTTTGTTCGGGGGTATTTGCTTCTTGTTGCAGTATTTATTTGGGTTTGTTTTCATAATAGTTTACTGTTGTGGTATTTATTTCTTGTGGGTGTATTTTGATTCAAACTTTTAACTCATCAGAATATGTTATCAGCACTGTGGCACTAGATTTTCGGTCCAGCTAACTTTGTATCTATTTTTAGGTTTTCACCCCTTACCTCTACCCCTCCTCCCCGACACACAAACTCCCGCAAAAAAAACACAACCTGACAGACCAAACTGCCCACGCCCACACTCCACCCTGACACTCCACTTACCACATCACACCCCACACATATTCACATACACATAATCACCCACACCATCACAAGTATGTGCACACACAAGCACCCGCTCACACACACCCCCTCACACACAAACACCCCCTCACACAAACACCCCCTCACACACAAGCACCCCTTCACACACAAACACCCCCTCACACACAAACACCCCCACTCATACACAAACACCCCCTTACACACAAACACCCCCTCACACACAAACACCCCCTCACACAAACGCCCTCTCAAACACCCCCTCACACACAAACACCCTCACACACAAACACCCTCTCACACACAAACACCCCCGCACACACAAACACCCCCTCACACAACACACGCCCCTCACACACAAAACACACCCTCACACAAGCACCCCCTCACACAAACACCCCCTCACACAAACAGCCCCTCTCCGCTCACACACCCCCTCCCCCTAACCCTACAGCCACAACCCTCACACAACCCCCTCACACACAAACACCCCCTCACACACAAACACCCCCCTCACAAACACCCCCTAAAATACAAACCCCTCACACAAACACACACAAACACCCCTCACACACAAACACCCCCCCACAACAAACACCCCCTCACACCACACACACCCCCTCACACACAAACACCCCTCAAACACCCCCTTCAAAACACCCCCCTAAAATACAAACACCCCCAATACACAAACACCCCCTAAAATACAAAAACCTCACAAACACAACAAACACCCCTCACACAAACACCCCCACACACACAAACACCCCCTTACACCCCCCTTATCAAACACCCCATCACACAAACACCCCCTCACCTCACACACACAAACCCCTCACACAGAAACACCCCCTCACACAGAAACACCCCCCTTAAATACAAACACCCCCCTAAAATACAAACACCCCCTCACACAAACACCCCCCCTCACACACAAACACCACACACAAACACCCCCTCACACACAAACACCCCCCTCACACACAAACAACCCCCTAAAAACAAACACCCCCCTAAAATACAAACACCCCCTCACATAAACAAACACCCCTCTCACACAAACAAACAAACACCCCTCACACAAAACACCCCCTCACACACAAACACCCCTCACACACCCCCTCACACACAAACACCCCTCCACACAACAACCCCCTCACACACCCCCTCACACACCAGCACACATGCAGACACATATAACCCATCACAGACATGCACACACAGAAACACCCCTACGCCATCACCCCCTTCAGACAGCATCAGTCCCTCACACACCATCGCACACAAACACGCCCTCACACACCAGTACACATGAAGGAACAAACAACCCACCACAAACATGCACACACACAAACACCCCGACGCGATCACCCCTACACACACCATCACCCCTCACACACCATCAGTCCCTCACACACCATCACACACACAGCATCACACATATGGACACATAAACACACCATCACACTCCAACGCACATGCGGGCACGTATAACCCATCACACATCACCCATCACACACACACAAACACCCCTATGCCATCACCCCCTTCACCCACCAGGGCCCATATGTATGAGCCCCGGGTTAGCGGTCGTAACCCGGCGTTGTGCAGATTTCCCGGGTTAGTGGCAAAAAGTCTGTATGTATGTGTCAGGGTTAAACTAACTTGGCGAGTTTAAAGTTGCCTGCATTAACCCCATGCGAAAGGAGGGTTAAAGGTGGGGTTAGGAACCGATGATGCCCAAATCTATTGAATACGATCATATTTAACAGAATTAGATACGCAATAAGTGAAATTGATTCAAATTAACCCTAAAATCGAAGCGAGATTAACACTGATGCTGTAACGGCGGCAATATTAATATTTTCGAATCGACGAATGTAAAGTAAACAAATCGCCGCCTCCGCAGCGACGTCGATTTCCATACTGTCCAACGTCAAATAAAAAGGGCCGCCGCCATCGCCGCCAATATATTAGCCCAAATCTATTGAATGCTGTCATATTTAACAGAATTACATATCGCCGCCGCCGCCGAATCGGCGGCTATATATTAGGCCCAAATCTACTCAATGCTATGATATTTAACAGAATTACATACTCAAATCGTGAAATTTCATTAAATTAACCCTAAATTCGAAGCAATATTAACGTAGCAGATAAATCGGCGGCGTTATTCATATTGTCGAATCGACGAATATAAAGTAAACAAATCGCCGCCACCGTGGCCCCCTAAGTTGCTAAATAACTAATAAGTTAGCTAACTCGGGCGCGCTTTGGACTCATACATCCCCCGTGACACATTTGGAACCCCGGGGTTAGCTAACCCGGGACCTACCTTTAACCCTGGTATGGTTAAAAATTGGCTCATACATATGGGCCCAGATGGAATGGCTGAATGAGTTGAGCGTCCGTCTCCTGTTTTGGGAGTTTGGGGGATCCGAACCCATGGGATCGTGGGTTCGAACCCTGGTCGAGTCAAACCAATGACTTAAAAATGTATACTTGTCGCTTCCTAGCCAGGCGCTCAGCATTATTAGGACAGGGCAAGGATTGGTTGCCTCAGTGTCAGGATAATGTGACAGAGTGGGAAATCGGGTCATGGTGTTGCCAGCCTGGTCTCCCACTGGGGTAGCTATTAAATTGACAGGAGTGCGCACTGTCACAAGTCGACACCTGATATGACCGTAGATGTTTCTAGGACATAAAACAACAACAAACAAACAATCACCCCCTTCGCACACCATCACCCCATCACACATACACCGTCACACATATGCACACACAAACATCCCCTCACAGTCACACACGAGCACACACAACCCACCACACACCATCACATATATGCACACACAAATACCATGACACTATGCACACACCATCATACATACCACCCACCCACCCACATCATGCATATGCGCGCACACACAGACACACACACACATACACACGATCCCCACCGCCGCGCCCCCTACACCCACCCCCTACCCCGGTAACCCCAACTGAGATGAGACGCCGCCTCGCTTTAGTCATCTCAATGCGCATGTGGTGGATGAGATGTCAACCCGAACCCTGCTTCCGGTTCATATCAACCTTTCTGTGAGTGTGTGTGTGTGTGGCGGGGGGGGGGGGCGATGGAGATGAGAGATAAAGAGCAAATGTCAAGTGGCATCCACAAGGAGCTTCATTCAGTTCAGTGTTTACGTAAGTTACATCAGTGGTTCGTCCACTCACAATGCTGACTAATTGTCATCCACTTATATTTCTCATCTCATTACATTTTTGTTGTGTTTTTGTTGTTGTTTTTTTGTTGGTAATACGGTATTTATTCTGCCCATAGGGTGTAAGCTCCCGCGAGGGTGCTTGTTTTCAATGCTGGACAGCTGTGAGGAATGTTATGGTGTATGCCCGGGTTTCGGTTCCGGGTTGGTATCCGGGAGGTCCACCAGCATTTATTTAAGTAGTTAGTATCTATGTTAGTTTTTGTGTGTGTTTTTGGGGGGGTATAACTTCCTATCATATAACCAATATCTTAGCCTAGTATGTACATCTAGTGAGATGGTAATATGCTTGTGGATGAGGACGTGTTCCCAGAATTAGTTTTTTTGTTTTGTTTGCAGCTTTCCTTTCACTTGTGCCCTGTCCCTAGTTAGTGCCTAGATGTGCCAGAACACATCCATACTCTTCGGGACTGTGACCAGGTGGGTCGGCTGCGGTGTTAATTTGTTAACCATAGTTCTAACGGCATTGTCCCTGACTTTTGGTTTTACCACCTTCCTTTCACCTGTGCCCTATCCCTAGTTGGTACCCGGGTGCGCCAGAACACACCCGTACCCTTTGGGACTGTGACCTGGTGGCGGGTTGTGGTATTTTCTCATGCCATGGTGTATTATAGGTTGGGTTCGGTGAGTATGGTCGGTCTGTCCGTAAATTACGTGATTTATGCCAGAACACATACCAAGGTGGACTATGGCCTCACTTCTTCCAACCCTCCTAGTACTCCAGATGGTTGTGTATTTATAGGTTTGATGGGCACCATCTTCCGTGGCCTGTCCTTGGCATGTGTGCTCCTTCAATAGTATATTACTCAACATATCACATGGTTGGATGAGCAGTGCTTTGGCGCTGACTAGAATGTATTCGTTGAATAAACAATCCCCCCCGCCCCCCGACCGAATCCCACAAAAAAACAAAAACATTCAGGCACTAATTGCAGTAACTGGCTTAACAATCCAGCCAGCTAGCAATTCATTTAGCCAGCAATCCTCCACTTAGCCAGCAATCCAGTCAACCAGCAATCCACGAATCTACCCAGCCAGCAACCCAGTCAGCCAGCAATCCATGAATCTACCCATCCAACAATTCATTCAGCCACAATCCAGCCAGCCAGTAATCCACAAATCTACCCAGCCAGCAATCCAGTCAGCCAGTAATCCATTAATCTACCCATCCAACAATCCATTTAGCCACAATCCAGCCAGCCAGCAATCCAGTCAGCCAGCAATCCAGTCAGCCTCAACTGCTATCCAGCCAGCCACCAATCCACCCAGACAGCCTTGTTGCAATTTCCATGGGCACCCCAGTGATTGGACTTCATTTAAAACTCGATACAATTAATTCGGAATACGTAGAACAGAAATAAAGCATGGACAAGTGATGTGTCCCCCCCCCCCCACAAACACACCTCCACTCCCACCAGCACCGAACATACCTCATACACCGGCCCCCTCTCTGCACCGTACACGAGATGGGAATCATGGGAACGGGCCATGTCCGGGGCGAGTAATTGTGGGAACGGCAGTGCTGGTGGTCACGTGACTGTTGAAGGCAAAATGGAGGTATGGGATGGGGGTGTGGGGAGGTAGTGTACGAGCGGGGTTGCCTGTGTAGGGAAGGGCATGGGTATGGATTTGGATGTGGGTGTAGGTGGGGTGTGGGTGATATATGGGAATTGTGTGTGTGTGTGTGTGTGTGCTTGTGTGTGTGTGTGTGTGTGGAATATGGGGGTGTATGCGTATATGGGAGGGAGAGGCTTAAATCCCTGCAGCATCGCATGGACTATTTTGCATCAAAATGAAATCGATTCGGTGAAATCGACATAAATGTTTCACCACAGGCCACGATGCAGACGAGGGAGAATGAGAGGGAGAGTGAGAGGGAGAGGGAGAGGGAGAGGGAGAGGGAGAGGGAGAGGGAGAGGGAGAGGGGAGAGAGAGAGGGAGAGGGAGGGCGAGAGGGAGAGGAAGATGAAGAGGATGAGGAGGAGGAAGAGGGAGAGGGGCAGAAGAGCAGGAAGAGAGAACTGCGAGAGACTGGGGAAGAAATCTCCACTGACTCTTCTCAAATGAAAAATAAATACACGGCATACAAAAACCGCAAAGACAACATGCCATCAAGACGATTGTATGACGAGGCAGTCAAAACAGTGCATAGCATGGGTGGTTGGAAATTTGATTGCTGGCGTAAAAATACGGGGAAGTATGGAGGATAATTAATGTTACTCCTGGATCACGTTAGTTAGTAGCCAATGAACAAAAACCTGAAATGTAACAGATGAGGATAATTAATTGTATTGCTGCTTGATGGTAGTTAGTACTCAATGAGCCCAAATAAACCAAAGACAACCACTCAACATGTAATAGATAAGAATAAATCATGTAAACACTGA
This sequence comes from Branchipolynoe longqiensis, assembly GCA_030323885.1. NCBI lineage: Eukaryota > Metazoa > Annelida > Polychaeta > Phyllodocida > Polynoidae > Branchipolynoe > Branchipolynoe longqiensis. The sequence goes on from CM059193.1 coordinate 38,945,638, forward strand.
AATGAATCGAAGGGACGCGAGGCGACGGGAAAGGGGTGAGAGGGAAGAGGGAAGGGGGAAGAGGGAGAAGGGGGCCAGGGACAGGGGAAAAAGAGGAATGAGAGTGGGAAGAGAGTGGGGAAGAGAGGAATAAGAGGAGCATGGGGAGGGCAGCGGAGGGGAAAGAGGGGGATGGGAGACAATAGAGAGGGGAAACAGAGGGGGGTGCGAGGGGCAGGAAATTGCGAGGCAGACAGGAGAGGAGATGGGATGGGAGGAGATGGGATGGGAGAGGGAGGAAAGAGGAGGGGTGAGGAGAGAGGAGGGGAGGAGAGCAGAGCAGAGGGGAGGTAATGGGAGCCGATGGGGGAGGGGGAGGGGGGGAGGAGAGGAAAGAGGGGTGAGGGGAGAGGGGAAGGGAGAAGGGAGAGCGGAGAGGGGCGGAAAGACGAGAGTGTAGATGGGAGAGGGAGAGAGGGAGGGGAGGAAAGAGGGGAGGTCGGGGAGGAGGGAATGGGAGAGAAGAGGAAGGGAGAAATGAAGGGAGGCGAACCGAAAATGTCTATACATGTACTTGAGTAATACCTCATTCACATCACACACACACACACAGGTACAGTACACACAAGGGCGGGGTGACGGAGGAGTCTTACCCGGAGTCGTGCCTGGAGCCGGGTGGTGACGGCGTGGGGTTGGGGCTGGGCGGCGTCTGCATGGACGTGGCGATGGTGCTGATGCTGAGCGGGCTGGAGGTAGCCATGGAGACGAGTCCTCCATGGTGATCGCCGTTCAGCTTGTCGGGGGGTGTCAACGTGCCGGGGATGATGTGTGAACCGGGTTCTGTCAAAGACACAAACAAACAAAAAACATCAAATTAATCAGTCAATCAGTTGTTGGTGTTACGCAAGTGTGGCACGAGAATGTGGATTGCGTAATGTGTTACGTGAATATGAATAACCCTAGTTTTATTACTGCATAACTATATTTTGCATGGCGATGCATTAGAAATCTATGACTTTCATCAAATATCCCAGTGGCGCCATCCTTTCTTTCATCCTTTCTTTTTTTCCTTCAACCCTTTTTCTTTTTATTTCTTCACCTTTCTTTCTTCACCTTCTTATTTCTTTACCTTTCCTTCTTCACCTTTTCTTTACCTTTCTTTCATTCTTTACTTTTTTTTTCTGTACCTTTCTCTACCTTTCATTCGTTCTTTACCCTTTTCTTTCTTTCTTTCTTTCTTTCTTTCTTTCTTTCTTTCTTTCTTTCTTTCTTTCAATACTTTCTATTCAAAGAAATAAGTTGAGATGAATGACCAGACCTGTGCACCCGTATGACCGGCAATAGCAGATGTCGATTTTTGTGCTGTACAACAAACAAACAAACAAACAAACAAAAGAAGAAAAAGGCATGTGCACCCGATCTCACAGCTTTCAGTATTGTCAAAGCTATTTTTAGTATTCTTGAATAACTTTCAGTAATACCTTTATTGTGAAAAATAAACAATTATATGATATTCATAAACATACTTTCCATGTGTCACACAACAAAGACAAGCAATGTATCATGTTAAAAGAGTCCATTGTAAAAAGAAACCCCACAAAAACCCCAAAACATGTCTACAGTGTCAGTGTTCAGCTACTCGGCGATTCCTTAACGAAACAAAACAAATCTCTATTTCAGTATTAGCTCTGACTGACCAACAACGGTCATTGGAAGACGACCCTCCACTACACCACACCAGAAAACAACCAGAGCATAAACATAATTAAATCAAATTTACGAAAGTAAGTCTATACAGACAAAAAAACAACAAAAACATTATTCAGTTATCCCACAGACCCTAATGTGTACTTCTACAAAAGAGCCCACAACGCAATCATGGAAACAAGTCACCCCCACCCCCCCCCCCCGCCCCCATCAGCCAAACCCCTCCAACCGGACAAGAGTTTTAAAAGGACCAGGCAGTCCATCGGACACTGTAATGGACATCACCACCTCCCTTCCCTTCCCTCTTTCCTCCCTTCCAGACTACATCCTCAATACTATTTGTGTTACCCGACGCAGTAGCCGAATTGGTAGAGCGCAGGCTTCCCGTGTGGTATGTCAGGAGTTCGAATCCCAGCCGAGTCAAACCAATGACTTATAAAATTGACACTTATTGTGACCTAGCCTGGCGCTCGGCATTAATAGGATAGCACAAGGACTTCTTAGCTCAGTGTCAGGATAATGTGACTGTTTGCGATATTGGGTCATGGTGCCAGCTGTTATATATATAATTCCCTTGCTTGTGACAGTGTACCTTCGGTGGAGAAGAAATCTGCCCACACGTCCTCATCGCAGCCCATGAGCAGCTGGGTCGGGGAAAGGCACCCGGGCACAAACGGCTCCCCGCCGGGCACGCCCGGCTCCCCGCCAGGCCCCGCCCCCTCACCCACGTTCTCGGCCATCACGCTAGGAGGCGCCACCATCCGACACAAGCCTGATCCCGCAGTGCCGGTGTGGCGGTTTCAGCGTGTTCCCGTGCTCAGCCGTCTCCCGTTGCTTCTGCGCATGCGCGGATTTTGCATCAACTCGGATCACCCGAGACACTTATTTGCGCATGCGCACATCCTACAAACTCGGGTCGAATAATCGAATACGCTTCTCCGCGCTCGGGTGGACAATTTTTTTTTTTTTTTTAAATAACCGATAAAAAATACAGCAAAATAGGATTTAAAGTATTTTATGATGGCCTAGTTTACCTATATTTCCATTTAATTAATCTAAGTTATTCTTTTTTTGGCACACGGCACGTGTATTTGTCGACTCCACTCGCCGTGTTCTATTTGAAATTCTGACGACTGGGATGACCCGAGTCGCCCGGGTAGTGTTAATCGATTATGGCCATGTTTATTAGATTCTGACGCATGCGCAGAAGCGAGGTACACGTCTGAGCACGGGAACACGCTGAAACCGCCACACCGGTATTCAGCGCTGTGTATGTATATGTATGTATGCCGGATGTGTCAGGTGTCAACCGCGCTGTCACTATACAAGCGTCAACTGCACTGTCACTATACAAGCGTCAACCGCACTGTCACTATACAAGTGTCAACCGCACTGTCACTATACAAGCATCAACCGCATGGTCACTATACAAGGGTCAACTGCACTGTCACTATACAAGCATCAACTGCACTGTCACTATACAAGCGTCAACTGCACTGTCGCTATACAAGCGTCAACTGCACTGTCACTATACAAGCGTCAAACACTCTGTCTGTGTAGCATATCGAGTATCAGTCACACTGCCTGTATAGTGTATCAACTGTCACATTGCCTGTATAGTGTATCAAGTGTCAGTCACACTGCCTGTGTAGTGTATCAAATGTCAGACACATTGCATGAATAATGTATTGAGTGTCAGTCACACTGCATGTATAGTGTATCAAGTGTCAGTCACCCTGTCTGTATAGTGTATCAAGTGTCAGTCACACTGCATGGATAATGTATCAAGTGTCAGTCACACTGCAAGTATAGCGTATCGAGTGTCATCCCACTGCCTGTAGTGTATCGAGTGTCAGTCACTGCCTGTGTAGTGTATCGAGCGTCAGTCACACTGCTGGATATGTACCGAGTCGAGTGTCAGTCACACAGCATGTATAATGTATCGAGTGTCATCCCACTGCATGTAGTCTATCGAGTGTCAGTCACACTGCATGTATAGTGTATCGAGTGTCATCACACTGCATGTAGTGTGTCGAGTATCAGTCACACTGCATGGATAATGTATTGAGGGTCAGTCACACTGCATGTATAGTGCATCTGATGTCATCCCACTTCATGTAGTGTATCAAGTGTTAGTCACACAGCTTGTACAGTCGATCGAGCGTCAATCATTCGCCTGGCACTCAACATTAGAGTACAAGGACTGTCGATAATGTGTCTTGAGTGAGTACTGTTCCATGGTCCTCGTAACAAAACCTCCATAAATGCGCACTGCCACTGATATGAACACATATGTTGCTAGGGAATATAACCGCAATAAACCAAACACTCCTATACCACCTCTTCCTCCTATTCAATGTAACAAGTTGATACCCGTCCTGTGACCTCGGGTGTTGCCAGGGCATATAACCCCAATAAACCAAATAATCCTTTATGCCACTTCTTCCTCCTATTTGAGGTAGAAAGTTGATACTCGTCCCGATATAACTGCATATGCTGTTAGGGAATATAACCCCAATAAAGGAAATATAATCCTCCTATGCCACCTCTTCCTCCTATTCGATGTAGCAAGTTGATACCTGTCCCGGTGTGACCTCAGATGTTGTTAGGGAATATAACCCCAATAAACCAAATAATCCTCCTATGGCACTTCTTCAACCTATTCGATATAACAAGTTGATACTCGTCCTGATGTGACCTCAGATGTTGCTAGGGAATATAAGCCCAATAAACCAAACAATCTGCTATGCCACCTCTTCCTCCTATTCGATAGAACAAGTTGATACCTGTCCTGATGTGACCTCAGATGTTGCTAGGGAATATATCCCCAATGAACCAAATATAATCCTCCTATGCCACCTATTCCTCCTAGTCGATGTAACAAGGTGATACCTGTCCTGTTATGACCTCCGATGTTGCTAGGGAATATAACCCCACTATTCGACTTCCTTTTCCTTGTACTTCCTGTGTGACCTCCGTCTACATTACCTCGCCCTGAGGTGACCTCAGCTGTTGCTAGGGAATATAACCCCAATAAATTAAATAATCCTATTATGCCACCTCTTCTCCTCTCCGATGGTGCTAGGGGATATAACCCTACTATTCGACGTCCTTCTCCTTTGACTTGACCTCCTGTGTGACCTTCTACACGACCACCCCCTCCATGACCTCCAACCTGGCCACATAGTCCGAAACTTTACAATTGTTGGAGGAGAGGGGGGAAGAGAGAGGGAAGGGATGGGTGGTGGTAATTTACGATCCAAACCAACCACAGCAACGGCTTACATCGAATATGACATAGCCTCATGTGGATGGGTCCTTCCAGTACTGTATGTCACAGTGTCAGCGGTGTGTGTGTGTGTGTGTGTGTGTGTGTGTGTGTGTGTGTGTGTGTGTGTGTGTGTGTGTGTGTGTGTGTGTGTGTGTGTGTGTGTGTGTGTGTGTGTGTGTGTGTGTATGAATGCATACATATGTAGTACATTAAAACCTCTGGAGTACAGTCAAACCTCTCTAAATCTACCGACCATGGAACCGACTTTAAATGGTTCATTTAGGGAGGTGGTCGTTTTTTTTATTGTTACAATGGTATTGTATGGGCGGTCATTTGGGACCCAAATAAAGCGACTGTTATAGGGGAGTGGTTGATCTGTGCAGGTGGTCGGTTAGAGGGGTTTTACTGTATTCTACACTGACCTCTGCACTGACCTCTCAGGCATGAAGCCACATCATTAAAACCTATGTATTATAGTAAAACCTCTATAAATCTACCGACCATGGGACCGACTTTAAATGGTCCATTTAGGGAGGTGGTCGGTTTATAGAAGTTTTTTTTTATTGTTAGAATGATATTGTATGGGCGGTCGTTCGGGACCCAAATAAAGCGATTGATATAAGGGAGTGGTTGATCTGTGCAGGTGGTCGGTTAGAGATGTTTTACTGTATTCTACACTGACCTCTGCACTGACCTCTATAATGCCTAGTACACACCTACCGTATACGATTCGCGCATTAAAACCCGCGACTCGACCCGACCAGCTTAAAACTGAAAACGGGCCGATTCATTTTTCGAATCGCGAATCGCAATCGTAATCGGCCCGTTTTAGTACTAAAAACGGAGTTTTATACGCGAATCACAATCGCTAGGTGTGCGCGGGGAGTGCACACCTAGCGATTTTTGTGGGCGAAACAGGCCGTTTTCGATCGTATACGGGAGGTGTGTGCGCACAAACGGTAGGTGTGTACCAGGCATAATGGGGGCACATAGACAGGCAGGTATGGATAGGGTGATGTCATCAGGGAGGTAATGCAATGATTAGAACACTAGCCCGGAATACAAGGTCTAGGTTCGAATCCAACTCTAGGGGCAATATTTCCCATGTTTACTCTACCGACGTATGTGTGTATGTGTGTATGTGTATATGTGTATATGTGTATATGTATGTATGTATGTATGTATGTATGTATGTATGTATGTATGTATGTATGTATGTATGTATGTATGTATGTACATATGCACGCACGCACGTACGTACGTATGTATGTGTGTGTATGTATGTATGTATGTATGTATGTATGCATGCATGCATACATGCATGCATGCATGTATGTATGTATGTATGTATGTATGTATGTATGTAATGTATGTATGTTATGTATGTATGTATGTATGTATGTATGTATGTATGTATGTATGTATGTATGTATGTATGTATGTATGTATGTATGTATGTATGTAGTGATATCTGTGAGTGACTATGCATCTGTTATTGTGAGTATATTTGTGTGTGTATATATGTGTGTGTGTGTGTGTGTGGGTGGTGGTGTGTGTGTGTGTGTAGGGGTGACTAATGAGAAGGGCACTCAGGTACACATTACACCTGGATAAACCTATCGGTCACGAGGGAGTACCAGGCGACATCTTCCCACGGTCCACCCACGCGACCACCAGCGTCTACCTGTCACTCAGTATCACTAACACCTCAGCGACTGAACAGACGGTGTTTCACTATCAAATCGATGTCACAGTTCTCGCAAACACATCGCTTATCGCACCCGACAGATCGTCAAGTCCTACGTGGGAGGAGCGGTGTGTGCGTGTGTGCGCGCGCGTCTGTCTGTATGAGAATGAGAGTAAGAGTGAGTGAGAGTGGAAGTGAGTGAGAGTGAGAGCACGAGTGGGGGCGAGAGTGAGGGTAAGAGTGAGTGAGAGTGGGGGTGCGAGTGGGAGTGAGTGGGGGTGAGAGTGAGTAGGGGTGAGAGTGAGAGTGAGTGGGAGTGGGAATGAGTGAGAGTGGGAGTGAGTGAGAGTGGGAGTGGGGTGAGAGTGGGATGAGAGTGGGAGTGAGATGAGAGTGGGAGTGAGAGTAGGAGTGGGGTGAGAGTGGGAGTGGGAGTGAGAGTGCGAGTGGGAGTGAGAGTGAGAGTGCGAGTGGGAGTGCGAGTGGGAGTGAGAGTGCGAGTGGGAGTGAGAGTGCGAGTGGGGGTGAGAGTAGGGGTGGCGGTGAGAGTGGGAGTGGAGTGAGAGAGAATGAGAAAAAGAAAAAGAGAAAAAGAAAAAAGAGAGGATATTCAATCAAGTGTCACCGTTCTAAAATATTTGATATATCTTAATGCATCAGCTTCATCACCATGATCATTATTATCATTAATTCCTTAACCACGAGGGTCGTTGGGACACCACAGATGACTGTGCAATCGGTATTCTTCTTTTATAGTTAAATCTGTCTTCTGGTTACAGAAAGAGAGGACGCCCTCGTCTCCAGTTCAAAGATACCATCAAGAGAAACCTGAAGCTGAGAGACATTAAGACCGACTCATGGACATCACTCTCTCAGCAGAGAGCTAATTGGAGAGCGGCAGTCAAGTAATGAAAGCAGTCTTTGTTGCATCACGACCAACAGCATGATGATGATGATGATGATGATGATGATGATGATGAGTTAAATCCCATAACCACGAGGGTTGTTAGGGCACCACATATAAGCGCTGACGGTCAGATTTCACGTAGGAAAAACGGCATTGTACTATGATATAAGTTATGGATGGACGTTATAATATATAATTCCTAGTGAGTGGAGTGTGATGCCCCGCAGAGGGGGGGGGGGGGAGGGGGTAGAGTGAGGCATGCCGGAACCCACCCGCACCCGCACCCCGGAGAGAGAGTTGGGGGGGGGGGGGGGGGGGGGGAGGAGCAGAGTTTATTATACGTGATACTACTATTACTAGGCTTATCACTATCCAATGTTAGAATAAGTAACATTCACACACAAAAAGAGAGATAAAACCAAATTGTGAATACACCAGATGTACCCATGTAAGTAGTGGAAGGAGGAAGACCAATGGTATACAATTGGAATTGGCCTGCTTCAAATTATGTATATGGGTCACTCTCCTGAAAACTGGTCAGCATGGGCTGGGATTTTAAAACATCAATAAAAACCTTCCTACTTATTTTTTTCCTTATATTTTCATATTCGTGTTCAGATTTGATGAAAGAAATAAGGGAAATAAAATAAACTGTGTGCAACTTTGGCTCTTTTAGTTATGAAGTGTTTTTGTACCAAAAGACCCCATTTTACGGTCAGCCATTTGTAACATGACATATGGGACGTGGTTGAATCCTTATTAACTCTTGTATTGTATTGATATATCAAACAAAACAGTTCCCAAATCAAAAAGGAAGTATTTATTAACATGTATGCATGCTTAAATTAAAAAAAAAATTTGATGTCTTCAGAAATAACATTACAAATTTCCGTCACATGTGTAACCGTGGTGTCTGGATGCCACACAAATATTGTACACTAATTATTCAGTGAATAAAGGATGGCTGGGAATTACTTTATTTATTTTTTTTATCAATATAAGCACTACATATTTCTGTATATTATGCCATGATTAATATGCTTCTAAGTATGATATTATGTAATTCTGATTAGATTGTTATTAAGCAGACTGTGTGGTGTCCTAAACATGTGTTACATGTGTGACACACATGTTATACTGCCATAAGACATATCTTATTCATGGACTACACCTTTATTTTTTTTCTCATCAATTTATATTTTACATAGATGTAAAGGGGAGATTTCCAGCTTTCATTTGCAACTAAAAAATGTAAAAAAAATTCTAATATTAGATTTTAACTCTTCATGTGACACTTCTGGCCAGTTTTCAGGAGAGTGACCCATATATATATATATAGAAACAGTGGCTTAACTGTGGTTGCTGGACTCCGAGGTCCCCACCCCTCCACCATGCACACACATTCTCAGCCCCGTTGCATCCATGTTCACAACCCCAGCTTCGCCTCGTTCTGAGAAGGGCGGGGCCGAAGCTGGGGGCTGGAGCCTGGATGCTATTTACTTCGAGTATTCAAAACAACAATTCACAAGCAAGTTCCCCCATAATAAACTTTCACCCACACTTCCTCCCCGCGCTATGCCTCAGAGACAGCGCAAACTTAGCTGCATTCATTTCACCCTCATGACAACTGCTTGATCCTACCCCCCCCCCCATCACCGGCAATATTCCCTCCTCTGTGATGCCTCAATATTTTTAATATTTTCCTCTTTTTTTTTATTTAATAAATTTTGTTATTAATTTTTTATTTTAAATAATTTAGTTTTTAAGCACTCTATACTTTGACAGTTTCGCCAAGTGCACTCTATTTTGCCGACTATGCTGCAGGGTCTGCGGGCACAACGCGCCAATGGGCGTGGGAGAATGGCAGTATGCTCGGAGCCGAGCCACAATCAGTTAATCTGGGCCATGTGGTGATAACGCCGCCACGCGCCGCCACCAGTCGCCACTCAGCCGCCCGCGCCTGCGCACTGCGCACCCGGCACGCGCCGCTTGGCGCGGCCCCGTCTTACTAACACGTAGCCACCTGAAAAGTAACCGGATGCGGGGGCCGAATCACTAAGAGCAATGGCTGGCGAACTGGCTCCGCTGACTGGTTGTCTGGCTGGTTAGACCTGTTGGCTGGCTGTCTGGATGGCTAGCTGGCTAGATCTGTTGGATGGCTGTCTGTCTGGCTGGCGAGACATGTTGACTGTCTGTCTGGCTAGACCTGTTGTCTGGCTGGCTAGGTTTACTAGGCTGGCTGGCTTCCTTCAGGGGAGGTCATGGGTTCGAACCCCCGGCCAAGTCAAATCCATGTATACTTAGCCCGGTGCTCCGCATTAATAGGATAGAGCAAGAAATTCTGTGCACAGTATTGGTATAATAGGACTGAGTGGGATATCAGGTCATGGTGCCGCAGCCCGATTTCTCTGTAGAGCTGCATGGTAAAGACACCATGAGTGTGCACTATCAAGAGTCGGTACTCATACTCATATAACCTTAGATGTTGCTAGGTCATAAAACATAGACAAACCTTTATTGATCTCCGACAGTGAGACAAATCTTAGGTGGTGAAAAGCGAGAGGAAACAAGTGAGTGGTGATAGTCCTGATATGACCCGAGATGTTAATAGGATGTAAAACCCAAACAAACAACCCTAAAAGGTGTGAGCAAATCAGGGTGGCCCTGCACACCCCGCCCTCACACACATTCCCAGCAAACCGTATCACGAGAACACACGGTATCATCACTTCCGGTTCCGGGCCCTAAACCGGTCCGAACTGGTCTCATTCTGTTCACTGAACTGATCTTGTTTACGACCCCCCCCCCCGACACACCCTCCACCACACCCACACACCAATAGTGAGTGACAGAATGTAAATATTGATGCACTTACTCATTAAGCAAGACTTTTGCTTACTCGAATATCTTGATAATTGTCGGTATGACATTGTCCACCAAACAGCACTCTATATCGTCTAAACTATGTCACAACTACAAACTGGTGATGGTCAAATAACAGTGGTGATACTCCTTGCTGATATTGAACACAAATTCGTGACATGGAAATAATATTGAAGTTGCATAGTCAGATGGTTCTGAGTTTCTGTCATTGATATAGATGAATACATTAGATGGTGGTGGTGGATGTTCAATTGTTGTGGATGGTGGTGGTGGTGGTGGTGGTGGATGTGTTGGTAGGAGTGGTCGATGTTGTGGTGGTGGTGTTGGTGTTGGTGATGGTGGTGGTGCTGTTGCTGGTCATGGTGGTGTGGTGGTGGTGGTGGTGATAGTGGTGATGGTAATGGTGTTGGTATTGTTGGTGTTGATGTTGGTAGTAGGGTTGATGGTGGTGGTGGTGGCGATAGTGGTGATGGTAGTGGTGTGGTGGTGTGGTGGTGCTGGTGGTGATACTGGTGATGGTAATGGTGTTGGTATTGTTGGTGTTGATGGTGGTGGTGTTGATGTTGATGGTGGTGATAGTGGTGATGGTAGTGGTGTTGCCGGTGGTGATGGTGTGGTAGTGTTGGTGGGTGGTGGTGGTGGCAGCGGTGGTGATAGTGGTGATGGTTGTGGTGATACTGGTAATGGTAGTGGTGGTGGTGGTGGTGGTGGTGGTGCTGCTGCTGGCGGTGGTGGTGGAATTGACTGGTAGCCCGGCGATAGTGGGAAGCAGTCAGGTAGGAGGAGGGAGAGGGGAGTAGTAGGGGGGGGGGGGCTGCTGTAGTGTTACATGCACTCAGGCCTGATAACGCTGACAACACGCGTCTATCAACAAATTGTCAATGGGAGGTTCTTAACGCACACAAAACACAAGTAGCCACGCGTGTGCAGCATTGAACTGAGGCCAGGACTATCCCTAACCCTTTCACCACTCGCCTGTTTCCGCTCGCTTTTCACCAGCGCCACCTGGCTCACTGCCCGAGACCACTGAGTTTGGTGTTTTACATTCTTGCAACATCTAAGGTCATATCAGGATGGGTACACATTTGTGACAGTGCATACTCATGGCAACTTAATAGTGCTGCCCCACTGGGAAATCAGGCCGCCTGCACCATGACCCGATATCCAACTCAGTCACATTATCCGCACTGAGCTAACCAGTCCTTGCCATATCCTATTACTGCCGAGCGCCAGCCTAGGAAGTGACAAGTATCAATTTTATAAGTCATTGGTTTGACTTGTTCAGGAACCAAACTCCCCCATCTCCCGCATGCGAGCCTCGTGCTTTACCGCGCCCGGTGAGACCACTAGAGGTTTGTTGTTTGCTTTACGTCCTAGAAACACCTAAGATCAAATAAGGATAGGTAGCGACTTGTGACAGTGCACACTCATGATGACTGCACCGCTGGGAGACTGGGGCTACTTGACACTATGACCCGATATCCCACTCAGCCACATTATTCTGATACTGAGCAAACCAGTTCTTTCACTATCTTATCAGTATAAATTTTATAAGTCATTGGGTTGACTCAGTTGGGATTCGAACCCATGACCTCCCCACATGGTAAGCCAGCCAGCCCGCTTACCAATTAAGCCAGTGTCAGTCAGTTCAACTGCTCTGATTGTTCTATTGAACGACAATTTATTTGCACCGTTTCTTTTTTATTAATGTAATTATTTAATTCAATTGCAAGTTCTGTAACGGCAGGAAATATATTTACTTAATTTAATCCGAACAACACACACAGTAAAAGAACATTTTATTACTGGGGCGTTAGGCCATCTGAAGTCATAGCCGAACTGACAATACAGCTTTATAGTGCTGCCTCAGTGCAATCCAATGAGATGAGAGCATCCAGTACCAGATATCCCAGTCAGTCATATCCTGGCCATGAATCCACCAGTCCTTGCTCTATCCTAGCAATGCCGAGCATCTGGCAAGGCAGCGACAAGTAACATATTTCAAAGTCCTTGGAAAGTGACTCAGGTGGGGATTGAACCCATGACCTGCTAGATAGGGACGTAACCTCTGACTCACTAGACCTGCCTAATCTGACCCAAACCTAATATTTTCTAACCAAGACACACCCCTATATTTGTTCCACATATTAAATTTAATGTCAGTGTATTCATTAAACAGTTGGTACTGCATAGAAGTAACACTTAAGTCAATTTATTAAAACGGTATTACACTGTGAATCCTACAGTGAAAATAAATAAACAAATCCACATCAGTGCCAGTGTAGCTCTGGGTGTAGAGCTCATGCCTTACTCTGCACCTATTACTTCAACTATCTTGTAAGTTGTAGGTGCCAGTGTAACTAAGACTTGGGTGCTCCTGGTCTACACTGCTTTGTACCAAAACTGGGTGCACAAAGCATATGCCGTCCTACAGGTTGGTTTGCACACGTGATTTTTTTCGCCTTCTTTCATCTCCAGATTTAGCCATATTTAATCCAAGTTAGTCCCAGAGAAAGTAGTGCAACCTATAACTGTCAAGCTAATATAGTTAGTGAAAAAATGTATGGCAGGAAGTCTGCAACTTTAACCTAAATATATATACCTGTATGTATACCTGTATGTATACCTGTATATGTGTGTGTGTGCGTGCGTGCGTGCGTGTGTGTGTGTATCTGTGTGTGTATGTCCGTGTGAGTAAGCGTTATGGGTGAGATATGGGTAAAACAATAAAGTTATAATTCAATACACCAGTAAAGCCGACCTCTGGGCACTTGCAATAACAAATAACCTATAATTCAATTGTAAAAAAAACAGGTCCCTTCTTAAGCCCCTGTCACACCTCGCCGGATTGAGGAAACGGAAAGAAACCGAACAAAGTCTGTTGATATCCGGCAAAGTCCGGTTCGTGTCTGTTGCATATCCGTTGATATCAGGCCCAATCCGGTAAAAGTTTTGAACATGCACAAAACTTGGAACAGGAGCCGCCGGATTGACGTCTACGGTTCTTGTCCGGTTTGAGTTTGTTTCGTCCGTTGGCTATCCGTTCATGTCCGTTTCATGTCCATTCATCCAGCTGCCTTTGACTCGATATCGCAACATTTTTATATCCAGCGGCTCGCCGCTGGGATTTAAATGCGCAACATGGAGGGCAGCGCACCGGGCAACAGCCCGGGCTTGTCCACCTGTCATCCTGATAATGCGGGGGGAGGCGGCTACCCCTGAGGTCGGCCGGGGCGGCGCGGGGGCGCTCCGCGGCGGCGAAGCGCGACTGCGCGCTAATGACCGTGACGCCCATTAAGATAGGCGGGGGAGGCCTTTGCCGCGCCCCGTCTGGGCCGCCCACTGCCGCCACTCGGCAGCCCGCGCGCACCCGATTCAGACGCTTTGAGCTGCTCAGCCTTAGCGCCGCGACAGCCTCTCCGCCCCTCCTCCAGCACTCCGCGCATCCATCATGGCGGTGGACGGAGCTTCCTTCACGAGTTTCGATTTCTTAGAGTGGGCAACCGTATCTGGCCTAAGCAGGAAGACTACCGGCGTCATGGCGCAGGAGGATCTGACAGCCAGAGCGGCACTGCTCGCAGTCGACAGGTCTGACTTTGCGGCACTGGATATCTCCCGCGGGCAGCGGGCCCTCCTCCGGGCTGCCCTCTGCGAGCTGGGAAACGCCGAATTCAGCACCGGCGCCAGCACAAGCCCCAGCCGGGGGGAGGACAGCCACCCACCCCCCCGCCCAGGCCGACCGCGTGGCGGCTGACCGGCGGCACAACACTGACAAGGCGCGGCAGGAGCGCCACGCTATACTGGAAGCGAGGGCCGTGTTCGACCAGCTCTGGACTTCCGCGGGGACACTGGGCGCGTGGGGGGAGGGCGCGCCGCCCACCAGACAGCGGGCCGGAGTACCACCCTTCCCCCTGCAGGTACTGGGTTTGATACCCAACCCTTTGACTTTACCATTATCAACTTTAATTGTATTATTCGCTCTTATATATTGTTACACTGCATTACATGCTATTAGCTCTTATTATTATTAATTTGCATTGCATAACATTCGCGCCCATTGGGGCCGCGCGCGCCTGCTGCTCAGGTGTTCACACTCATGTGCTTGTCTGTTATTTCACCTGTATAGTTGGACTTTAATAAAAAGTCCTTTTTACTCCCCCCGTGTGTTGGCGTTCATTTAAACACACTTTAATACATTTTGATACTTTCACACCCGAACACCACCGGACTAGACAATTCTGTTTGTTGCTCAATCCAGCGAGGTGTGACAGGAGCTTTAGTCCAAAGTTACCTTCTTTTTCACTTGTCTCACAAAGAGACGATCACCTTCTTATCAAGCTGTCAACTGCACCCCACAACAAATCCACCACGCCACCAAAACCGCCTTTCTTAACTTAACAAAAAGTTTGACACTTTAATTAGCAATTCAATTCAGAGGTAGGAATTAATGTGTATTTTGTACACCTTATCTACTCTTTTATCTTGAGAAAAAAAAAGGAGAGGAAAAGTTTGTATATCCCCATCAGACGAATGCTGTGTAATATGAACCATTTCTTATGTCAAATCAAATATTTAAAACAAGTTTCCTCCGCCTCTGAAACCACAATGAATGATTGCCAGTCTACTACTTCAAGTTCAAGCCCCCCCCCCCCCCCACCCCCCGCTGACTCCTAGTAGAGAATGGTGTTTACACCCTAGGAAGATCTGAGGTCACATCAGGCCGGACTTTAACTTAGAACTTAGGATTCTCAATGTCATAAGTGACTCGCGAAAATCTTTCACCCCTGAATTAAGTACCTGGAGAGATAAACACTGCATCTGGACTGAGCACATCTGATCGTACATGTCACTTCGGTGGGAACTTTCATAGCTGTGGGTGGAACAGAAAAGTTACCGATACCACTGATCACTGTTATCTGGTGTTAGGGAAGAGTGGCAGGTCTACTGTGTGATAAGCCATGTGACTGACGCCTGACTTTCAGCTTACAGAAACAGAGCTGGTGCAGTGTAAATAACGTCTATATGGTGGACATTAGGTGAGGATGAATGTCCAGCCAATGATGATGTCGCCATTTGTTAGGGCTTCATATCCTGTTTGTTTGTTTGTTGTTGTTTTACATCCTAGCAACATCTAAGGTCATATCAGGATGGGTACCGACTTGTGACAGTATGCACTCATGGCGATTTTATAATGCTGCCCCACTGGGAAATCAGGCCGCCGGCACCATGACCTCATATCCCACTCAGTCACATTATCCTGACACCAAGCTAACCAGCCCTTGCCCTATCCTAATAATGCCGAGCATCAGGCTAGGAAGCAACGAGTATCAATTTTTAAGCCATTGGTTTGACTCGACCGGGAACCAAACTCGCAAACTCCTGATCTTCCGCACGCGAGGCGTGTGCTCTACCGATTCGGCCACCGTGCCCGGTCAGCAATCAGGACGGGTACCGACTTGTGACAATGTGCACTCGTGACGACTTTACAGTGCTGCCCCACTGGGAGACCGGGCCGCCGGCACAATGACCCGATGTCCCACATTATCCTGATACTGAGCAAACCAGTCCCAGCCCTATCGTAGTAATGCCGAGCGTCTGATTAGGTAGTGACAAGTATCAATTTTGCAAGTGATTGGTTTGACTCGGCTGGGATTTGAACTCCAGACCTTCTGCATGGAAAGCCAGTGCTTTAGTAGCGCTTCTGCCACCGTGTTACAGCAAGAGTGGGTGGATAAAGTTCCGGGTTGTAGTGAGATATTTCACTTTTTCTGTATGAAGATTGCTGACAGCCATTGAGTTTGCAGTGTGACCGTGTGTTGTCCTGCAGCCCGGCTGCGCACGCACAGACCTAATTACCTATGCTGACGTCGTGTGAAATAGGTCTATGCCTTTTAGATAAATATATTACTGCATACACCAACATTCTGGACATTACAGCTTTGCATGATTTGTAGCAGTGACAGGTTTAATTCAATTAACTTGGTATTCCTTCTATGCAGCAAAAAAAAGCTTAACATTGATTGATTGATTGGTGGTTGCTTTACGCTGTGTCGGCAACATGGGCCATATTCATGGCGAGAAATGTTTGTTTTCTGTTCAAACCATCGCTTAATTATGTGCCAATAGACACTCTTTAAATTAGAAAACTCACAATCATATATTTGTGGTCAAGGGAAACAAATTCCCATAGAAAAAGAAAAGTTTTATTAATAATTGATAGAATTTATTTAGTAAACTATATGAGGTGGTACAGTCCAGCTGCCCTCAAAAAGGCTAAAATGTTTTCTTGTTTTAACTTTAGTAAAAATGTCATGCATACTGTCTGCAGTGTAGAATTGTTGGCGCAGGGCCAAAAAATCAATGCAACTTAGTCAAATGTGTTTGAGTGTCAGCAGGGACTGACACCCAATACATTCAGGGTGTCAGCTTAACAAGTAAGTGCACAGTTATCTAACCTGTACACATAGGATCAAAAACTAGGTGAACACTTTGGTTTCGAAAATTTGATGCTTTTATCGGACAATGCAGCTTCAATTCACTTAGACAAACAGGAAACAATTAGTATGTGATTTATATGGCTGCCATATGATTAGGTACCGGCAGCGCCCATTAAAAGTCTAGGAATGGTGCTTTTTTTCATCAATATTCACCTGCTTGTAACTATTTCGCTATCTATATGATTTAGATGAAATTACATAACCTAGAACATCAACATATGTTCTATCCAATGGTGTTGTTGGATAGAATATATATTAAGTTGGTATTTAAGTAAACTCCATATGTATGATGAGTGTATTTAGTGAATATTTCTTCATTACTGATGTAAATGAAAATGACTGTGAAAACAGGGTATCTTTAATTATGATGTACAGTGTACCCGACCCAGTACACCTGCAGAAGATACATATATATATATACATAAATCGCTATCCACAAAAATGATATATATATATATGTCACACACGACACCAGAAGATTCATGGTGTCGTGTGTGACATATATATATCACACACGACACCATGTGTCGTGTGTGATATATATATCACACACGACACATGGCCGAATCGAGAGTGCAGCCTTCCCGTGCGGAAGGTTGGGAGTTTAAATCCCAGCCGAGTCAAACCAATGACTTAGTTGTAATCTTAGGTGTAATTTACTTTAGTTTGAAGTAACCACGGGTGATAGTGGTGTGGGAGGATAAAATCAGAAATTGACGGTGAGGTGGTCCATAATATTAATAGTAATACAGACCTATTATTGACAACAGAATGCTCTCTATCTAAACCTGGTCATATGCATTGTGCAAAACGTATGCTCGGAGAGTACTACATGAAATGTACCCCCATCATTTTTATTCCTCCACAAATTTACACCTATATCAAAAATGTCCCCAGACTGTGAAAAGAATCGGAAATCCGCCAAAAATCGGAAATTTCTCATCCCTGAGTAACTTATTTTAAGTGACCAATAATCTGAGATATTTGGAGTGCAAACATGCTAAATTAATTTTGGCAAGAATACCACAATCCTGACACCATAGGCTTCTGCAGTAAAGGGTTAAAAAAAAAAAAAAAGTCCTCAGTATTCCCTTCTATGTGGTGACAAATGCTTACTATGTGCATCAGTGTATGAGGTAGATATGTAGAATCAAATGTGGATGATCATTTTGGTTTAGAGAATTTGATGCGTTCATTCGGACTATGCAGCTTTAAAGGGGAAGTAACATGACTAACCCAATCATACAGACACATATGTGGTTATTACGACGTGTAGGTTGATTGATTGATTGATTGATTGACTGGTGGCTTATTTGCGTGGTGTCGCCAACACATGCCATATTCATGGTGATCCACACGTGCGAACATTACCAGCTGGAAACAGACTACCTGCTTATCAGGCCTCGAGATAGCAGAAGACTATACACCCCAACAACGTCTGCTTAAGTTAAACCTGCCAGGTACCCAAGCCTCGCCGCGCAGGTAGTCACAACCCCGAGTGGCGCCCCCTGGTGAGCAGGACCAACACCACGTGAGTAGTACATGGAAATGGCAGTCGGGGGCGGGCAATGGGCTTTTGCCAACAAATATTTTTTTTAAATGTGTTTGTTTGTGTTTTACATCCTAGCAACACCTATGATCATATCAGATGTGTACCGACTTGGGACAATGTGCACATATGATGACTTTATAGTGCTGCCCGACTGGAAGACCAGGCCGCTGGCACCATGACCTGATATCCCATACAGCCACATTATCCTGATACTGAGCTAACCAGTCATTACCATATATCCTAGTAACGCCAATCACCAGGTTTGATAAGGATAATTATCAATTTTCTAAGTCACTGGTTTGACCCAGCCGGTTTTCAAAACTTCCGACCTTCTGCATGGGAAGCCTGGGCTCTACCGATTGGACCACAACATCCGGTTAAAAAGGGAATTCTTTTTAAAGAAGTAAATTTTCATATCGCAAGCAAATGCCAACAAATGAAGCATAATATATTATATACAGAGCAATTACATCGATGTAAACACATGGAGTTCGTGGTAATTTCAACTGGAGATCAGTTCAACAAGATGTCAGTTCAACTGGAGATCAGTTCAACAAGATGTCAGTTCAACTGCTGTCAATCAGCTGAAACCTAGTGCGAGTGTCATTACTGCATTATGTGTCGGTTCATCAATCAAGTAGGTGCCAATTTAAGTATGCATTAGTTCAACTAGGTTTGTTTGTTTGGTGTTGTTTTACGTCCTAGCAATATCTAAGGTCATAACAGGACGGTGTTCAACTAGGTGTCAGCTCAACTCGGCACCCGTTTAATAAGGTGTCAGTTCAACTAGCTGCTGGTTTCACTAGGTGTCAGTAAAACCAGGATTCAGTTCAACAAGGTTTTCGTTTCACTAGATGTCAGTAATGGCTAAGTCAGTTCAACTAGGCACCGTGTCAATTCAACTAGAGACCAATTTAAATTAGATGTAAATTATACTAGACACCATTTAAATTAGGCATTGGTTCAACTAGGTGCCATTTCAACTCAGTGAGACTTCAATTATGCGTCAGTTCAATTATGTGTAGGTTCAACTAGGTACCAGTCCAATTGTATAGGTTTAACTAGGCACCCGTTCAACTAGGCACCATCTCAATGTGTAGGGGACCAGATCAAGTATGTGTAAGTTCAACTAGTCAGCAATTCAACTAGGCACCAGTTCAATTAGGTGTAGGTTCTACTAGGCACAGGTTCTACTAGGCACCAATTCAATTATGCATAGGTTCAAGTAGGCACCAGTTGAACTAGGCACCAGTTTAATTATGTGCATGTTCAACTAGGCACCAGTTCAATTATGCACATGTCCAACTAGGCACCAGTTCAACTAATCACAGTTCAATTGTGTTGAAGCTCAAATAGGCACTAGTTCAAACTAGGTACTGGTTGAATTGTGTCAAATATATGTCAATTATGTGTCACCTAAGTTTCAATCAAACTAGGATACAAGTAGGTGTCAGTTCAAGTAGGTGTCAGTTTAAGTAGGTGTCAGTTCAAGTAGGTGTCAATTCAAGTAGGTGTCAGTTCAACGACATGAAACCAGTAACCACACATCCATCTACATACACCATAGGAACCCAGTTATCAAGGTGAGAATTGTGTCAAATATGTCTCAATTATGTACCAA
The DNA here is from genome assembly GCA_030323885.1 of Branchipolynoe longqiensis. Taxonomy (NCBI): domain Eukaryota; kingdom Metazoa; phylum Annelida; class Polychaeta; order Phyllodocida; family Polynoidae; genus Branchipolynoe; species Branchipolynoe longqiensis. The sequence continues at coordinate 38,965,742 of CM059193.1, forward strand.
CTATGTATCAGTTTAACTAGGATACAACTAGGTGTCAGTTCAAGTAGGTGTCAGTTCAAGTAGGTGTCAGTTCAACTAGGTGTCAGTTCAAGTAGGTGTCAGTTCAACAATATGAAACCAGTAACCACACACCCATCTACATACACCATAGGAACCCGGTTATCAAGGTGAGAATTGTGTCAAATATGCGTAAATTATGTGTCACCTATGTATCAGTTCAACTAGGATACAACAAGGTGTCAGTTCAAGTAGGTGTCAGTTCAACAATATGAAACCAGTAACCACACATCCATCTACATACACCATAGGAACCCAGTTATCAAGGTGAGAATTGTGTCAAATATGCATAAATTATATGTCACCTATATATCAGTTCAACTAGGATACAACAAGGTATCAGTTCAAGTAGGTGTCAGTTCAAGTAGGTGTCAGTTCAAGTAGGTGTCAGTTCAACAAGGTGACACCAGTGACCACCCACCCACCTACATACGCCATGGGAACCCGGTTATCAAGGTGACTTCACACCGTGAGAACCGGTAGTGAATCAATCGCGGGTCGATTAGACAGTTGGGTGGCACTGTTACATAGCCGCAGTTCCCACGACGCTCACGGCGCCCGGCTTACTAAATATCAACCGACCATTTACACCGAACTATTGATTCAACCCGAATTCTCCATAACAAGCTACATGAGGCACATACGATAGGAGGGTTGGTGTGGGGGGGGGGGGGGTTAGTTAGCTCTGTTGGTTAATATTAACGTGTCTCCTCTTTCATGGTTCTAAGACTAAGAGATACGCCGCCCACCCCTGCATGGTCCACCGACCCGGCCCTCCCTGCCCGCCCCGCCCGTCCCTGCCCGCCCGGCCTACACTGCCGCACCGGCCGTCAACGCGCCCCATGCTAGCGCCCCGCCGCATCAATTATTCCGCGGGGAACTATTGAGCGCGTCCTGGCGTGCGGGTGGACGGACCCGGGACTGGGTCATGCACGGCCGGCGGGCATGCGGGGTGCCAGTGGGGGGAGGGGGGCGAGGTGGATCCGGGCGGCGGTGAGGAGGAGAGGCGGTGAGGAGTGGGGAGCGCGGGCTCGGGGACTGGGTCAGCGGCGCCGGCCGTCGTAGGCAGGGACGCCGGGAACTAGGCGCCGGGACTAGGCGCTCTGGGGCGCCAGGGCCGACGTTCACCCGGGAACCGCCGGCTGGCCGCCCACTCGGCGCCGGGCGTCAATGATCGCAGCGGCCGTGCACCGCGTCTAGGCGCGATCGTCTTAGTACTCTCAGCAGCAGGGTGACCCGCACCCACCAGCTCTAACCTTACTCCTCCCTCCTACATCTAGGCGACACACTCATTCCATCTAAACCTACAGCAACTAAGCACTGCCCTTAGCAGCAGGGTGTCCCCGCCCCCACCAGACCTAACCTTACTCCTCTCTCCTCCATCTAGGCAACACACTCATTCCATCTAAACCTACAGCAACTAAGCACTGACTTTAGCAGCAGGGTGACCCCGACCCCACCAGCCCTAACCTTACTCCTCCCTCCTCCATCTAGGCGACACACTCATTCCATCTAAACCTACAGCAACTAAGCACTGCCCTTAGCAGCAGGGTGTCCCCGCACCCACCAGCCCTAACCTTACTCCTCCCTCCTCCATCTAGGCGACACACCCATTCCATCTAAACCTACAGCAACTAAGCACTACCCTTAGCAGCAGGGTGACCCCGCCCCCCACCAGCCTTAACCATAGAGCAATTAAGCACTGCGTTTAGCAGCAAGGTGTCCCCCCCCCCCTTGTCACCCCACCCTCCATCTAACCATGTGTATCTAAGGAGACACACTCATTCCATCTAAACATACAGCAATTAGGCACTGCCCTTCGCAGCAGGGCGACCCCCCTCTCACCCTCCATCTAACCATGTGTATCTGAGGAGACAGTCATTCCATCTAACCATACAGCAACTAGGCACTGCCCTTAGCAGCAGGATGACCCCCCCCCCCCTCTCACCCACTCTCACCCACTCTCGATCTAACCACGTGTATCTAAGGAGACACGCTCATTCCATCTAACCATACAGCAACTAAGTACTGCCCTTAGCAGCACGGTGATGCCCCCCCCCCTCCATCCAACCACAATACATCTAAGTTACACATTCACTCCACCTAACCCCAGGATTGTACGACCTCATATTAGGTACCGGCAGAGAAAATAAAAAATATGCATAGGGTGCAATATTTTGATTCCTTCCTGGAGACATTGAAATTACAAGCCCAAATCCAAAAACAGGCTATATATATTATTGTTTTTGAGATAATAATTTTTTAAGATTAAATATATAAAAATGTATTAATTTTGACTTAAAAGTGGAACTTTGACCAAATATAACAAAAAAGGGGAGTTCTACTAAACAATTTCCATTGTACATATAATATATGAAGGAGTTTAAATTGTCAATTGCTAAATCAATTAGTCAAGCATATTTTTAATAAGGCAATGTCAAAAAGTGCAATTCATAACAACAAAAATCATTCTAATTTGGCCAAATAGCCATTTTCAAAGCATGGTATTTTCTTGGAAAACCACAACGAGACTGAATAAATGCTAAATAGTTCACCTATTCATGACAGTGTAATAACCTATTTTGTTTCAGAGCTCTATCTGCATACAATCAAAAGATATTTGCATCCTAAAATGTCAAAAAGTGTAATTATTTGCATGTAAACAGCATCTCTAAGTGAATTATTTTCAACCTTTCAATGTTTGAAAGTTCATTGCAGCAAAACTATCTTTTAAATCTTCCTCATATTTGGCACAGTATTACAAAAACTGTTCTCTAAGACCAATAGATATTATTTATATCAATATTATATCCAAAAATATGGAAAATATTGAATTTTGATTGAACATATAAAGACAAATTGTCAGAAAACCAAATATATCAATTTGATGAATATTTAAATGCTCACTGTAGCTTAACCAATTAGTTAAACTTCCTATAAATTGACAGTGAACATCATATGGAGGCAATACACATTATCGTATTAATATACTGTCTAGAAATACAAAAAGTGCATTTTAATTGCACATACAAAAGAAAAGTGTACAAAATAAAAAAGATACAAGTTTGTTCATCAAGCTTTGAACACTCACTGTGGCTCATCCAATAGGTGGATCTTCTTCAAATTTTGCACACATAGCATATTGAACTAATGCATATTGGCAATAAAAATAATTTTGGTCAGAATATCAAAAGCTGCATTTTGATTGCAAATACAAATTAAAAGTGTCTGAAATCAAAAATATTGATTTAAGTAATTCTTTTAAATATTCACTGTACCTAGAGCAATGGCTGGATCCTCCCCAAATTTGGCCCAATATTAGATTATATATTCTGTAATATATCTCAATAGACATCAATGTCATTTACATGTTTCCACATGGGTGTTACCATTGTTAAACTAGTGTGGTCAGCAAAGGTCCAAGCAAGTTGGTGTCAATATTCTGTCTGCGGCTCCTTGCACTAACTGGCACTATAGTAATATTGGTACCAATTGGAAAGGGAATCAATTTGTTTATAATCTATCCATACCAAATCTTATTAGGTTTTAAATATTTTTTAATTCAGTAAATGGGTTTTAAACTTTCAAAATAATTTAAATTGCAGAATTTGACCTGATTGACCTTTTTGACCTATGGCAAACTATATATGGATAGAAAGCTGAGGTCATTGCGCTTCTTCTTATGGTACCATCCCTGACTTTCTACGATGTAGTGGAAGGAAGCGCAAGCCGATTAAAAATACCCTGTTTTCAGAGTTGTTTTCATTGACACCAGTAATGAAGGAATATTCACTAAATACACTCATCTTACAAATGGATTTTACTTAAATACAAACTTATTATATATTCAATCCAACAACAACATGGGATAGAACATATGTTGATCTTCTAGGTTATGCAATTTCATCAAAATCAAATACATACAGAAATAGTTACAAGCATGTGAATATTGCTGAAAAAAATCACTATTCCTGCACTTTTTCATGGCGCTGCCGCTACCTAATCATATAATTTATTAAACCAATATTTTAAAATTTACTCAAAATGACTTTCATCAAGAGTTTTATTTTCCTGGGTGAGTGGGAAATCGGATCATGGTGCCAGTGGCATGGCTTCCCAGTGGGGCAGCACTATAAAGTTGCTCTGAGTGAGCACTGTCACGAGTCGGTACCCATCCTGATATGATGACTCGGTACCCATCCTGATATGTATGACCTTAGATATTACGAGGACGTAAAACTCAAACAAACAAACAAACAAACAATCTACAAGCCTTCAATTCGTTTGTTTTCCAGTCGTCAATGTGACTGCTTTCTCATGGCACAAGTGTGGCGCATGCACCACATGCAATGGTTGGAAAAGCTTGTTCCAGCGACACGTGTTGGGAGAGTGTGTCGCTGCTGGTCATTGCCCGTCACGTCAGACATGCAGACATTCCATCACTTTGGCCAGTTTCTAACCACTCACATAGAGCAGCTTAGTCAGCAGCGGTCGCTACCTGATAACGCCTTACAATCCATCATCACATTGGCTAGTTTCTAACCACTCACATAGAGCAGCTTAGTCATCAGCGGTAGCTACCTGTTAACGCCTTACATTCCACCATCACGTTGGCCCGTTTCTAACCACTCACTTAGAGCAGGCAGCGGTCGCTACCTGTTAACGCCTTACATTCCATCATCACATTGGCCAGTTTCTAATCACTCACATAGAGCAGCTTAGTCAGCAGCGGTCGCTACCTGTTAACGCCTTACATTCCACCATCACATTGGCCTGTTTCTAACCACTCACTTAGAGCAGCTTAGTCAGCAGCGGTCGCTAGCGGTTAACGCTGCCTTCAGCAAGAATTGGGTCAAGTGGGTTAAGCCCTCACGGCAGGGCTTTAGTCAGAATACTCATGCTTGATAATTTAAGCGAATGCAATCGGATTGGTCACTTCACAGGAGAAGGAAGGTTGTTGTATTTTCTCTACCTTTACATTCAGGATAAATCTAAGGACTTTCCAACACCTCTGTCAATGCTAAACTATAATTATGCCGTTCCGAAAGTTCGACGCCGACATCCAATGCTCGACGCCGACAACTTTAACAGATGTCAGTGGCGCAATTCTTAAAGTGTAGTGCATTTCTTTGTATTATATTAAATTATCCTAGAAACAAATAAGGTTGTTTATTTTCTCTACCTTTACATTCAGGATAAATTTAAGGACTTTCCAACAATTCTGTCAATGCTAAACTATAAATAATTATGCTGTTCGACACCGACATCCAATGCTCGACGCCGACAACTTTCCCCAATTGGCCTATTTTCGTGAGCCTGACTCATATATATTGAGGTGATGCACAGATCAGCAAAGCTTAAAAGCTCACGCGCCCTTTAGCTAGTCTAGATCTATACCGCCTTTTAATGCTTTTTATGAGGCTCCTTGTGTCAATAGTAGACTAGTAGACCCATGGTATTTGAAAGCTAGAGAGCAAGGGTGAATGCCAGACTGATGCCATGGGCCTTTTGGATGCAGTCTGCACCAGGCCTTGAACACTCTGGGTGTTCCGTGTGTCAATAATGGACTAGCGGCAGAAGTGTCACAAGGAAGAGGTGTGTGTGACTACTTCCGTTCTGGTTTGTTTGTTGGGGATTTACATCCTGGCAACATATACGGTCATATCAGAATAGATATTAACTTGTTACAGTGCACATGCATGACGACTTTATAGTGCTGCCCCAATGGGAGGTCACACCACTGGCACCAGGACCTGATTTCCCATTCAGTCACATTATCCTGATACTGAGCTAACCAATCCATGTCCTATCCTACGCCAGGCTAGGTAGCGAAAATGATTTATTTTGTAAGTCAGTGGTATGATTCGGCTGGAATTCGAACTCCTGACCTTCCGCACGGGAAGCCTGCGCTCTATCGATTCGGCTACGACGTCCAGTACACCCCTATTCAGGATAACTTGCACCAATAAAGCATTGGCTCTAATGATATAGAACTTGCACCAATGAAGTCTTGATGCTAATAATATAGACCAGATTTATGATTGGTATTTCTCAAAGATCAGCTAATTGTGTATGGCAGTTGACTGTAAATTTATATATATTTATATACATATATACTTGTTATATATAATCTGTATCATTCAAGACAGCATGACGTTATAAGTAAACAATGCATGGGTCCAACCACGGGGCAACACCTCCCCCCCCCCCCACCCACCCACACACTCAGTACTCTGGTGAGGGGAAACAGGGTTTTTTGTGGGTTTTTTTTTATCCCCGTAACTTAACAGAAGCATATATAGCAGGTCTTCATCAAGGAGCTGAAGTATACAAAAAAGCATCGCTTGCAGGCATCTTGGGTTCGAACCCCGGCCGAGTCAAACCAATGATGCACACAATTTATACGTGTTGCTACATAACCTAGAGCTCGGCATTACTAAGATAGGTTTTCTCAGTATCAGGATAATATAACTGAGTGGGATACCAGATCATGGTGCCAGTAGCATGGTCTTCTGGCGGAGCAACACTATAAGTATAACATCGCCATGAGTGTGCACTGTCACAAGTCGGTACCCGTCCTGATATGACCATATATGTTGCCAGGATGTAAACCATACAAAACAATGTAGATATAGAGTGAAACTCCATTATAAGTATAACGCACCCCGATATAACATAAATTCGGATATAACGCGATGATTCATTAGACTCGGAATGCTTTTAGTTCAAAGGTAATTCAGTAAACTGAACCGTGATTTAACGCAACCCCGCTGTTTTCGCGATGACATTGTATGGACCCCAACAATTGCATTATAATGGGATTCACGGTATATGATACTGTATGAATATTATGGTTTTTTATAACTACTGACCTATTTACTGGTGGATAGTTACTGCTTGCACGTGTTTGAAAGATAGAATGTCCACAATGTTTATTGTTGTTGATGTCTCAGACACACCCCTTAAAAGGGGGGGGGGGTACACTATTATATTGAGTATCAAACATTACTAGGAAAAAAACAGAAATCATTAAAAATATGTTCACTGTTGGGAAGTAATGAGATACCGCCTTCTTTGTGTCGTCATCACATTAAATAAAACCATTTGAGATGCCGCCTTCTTTGTGCCATCATTACAATAAATAAAACCATTTGAGATGCGCCTTCTTTGTGCCATCATTACAATAAAATAAAACCATTTGAGATGCCGCCTTCTTTGTGCCATCATTACAATAAATAAAACCATTTGAGATGCGCCTTCTTTGTGCCATCATTACAATAAAATAAAACCATTTGAGATGCCACCTTCTTTGTGCCATCATTACAATAAAATAAAACCATTTGAGATCTTCTGTGGCCCCTTCTTTGTGCCATCATTACAATAAATAAACCTTTGAATGCCACCTTCTTTGTGCCATCATTACAAAAAAACCAAAACCCCCCCACAACAAAAAAAACCAACCCCCCCACAACAATAAATAAAACCATTTGAGATACCGCCTTCTTTGTGCCATCATTACAATAAATATAACCCTTGAGATGCCACCTTCTTTGTGCCATCATTACAATAAATAAAACCATTTGAGATACCGCCTTCTTTGTGCCATCATTACAATAAATAAAACCATTTGAGATGCCGCCTTCTTTGTGCCATCATTACAATAAATAAAACCATTTGAGATGCCGCCTTCTTTGTGCCATCATTACAATAAATAAAACCATTTGAGTTGCCGCCTTCTTTGTGCCATCATTACAATAAATAAAACCATTTGAGATGCCGCCTTCTTTGTGCCATCATTACAATAAATAAAACCATTTGAGATGCCACCTTCTTTGTGCCATCATTACAATAAATAAAACCATTTGAGATGCCGCCTTCTTTGTGCCATCATTACAATAAATAAAACCATTTGAGATGCCACCTTCTTTGTGCCATCATTACAATAAATAAAACCATTTGAGATGCCGCCTTCTTTGTGCCATCATTACAATAAATAAAACCATTTGAGATACCCCTTCTTTGTGCCATCATTACAATAAATATAACCATTTGAGATGCCGCCTTCTTTGTGCCATCATTACAATAAATAAAACCATTTGAATACATAATAAAACCATTTGAGATGCGCCTTCTTTGTGCCATCATTACAATAAAATAAAACCATTTGAGATGCCACCTTCTTTGTGCCATCATTACAATAAATAAAACCATTTGAGATGCCGCCTTCTTTGTGCCATCATTACAATAAATATAACCCTTTGAGATGCCACCTTCTTTGTGCCATCATTACAATAAATAAAACCATTTGAGATACCGCCTTCTTTGTGCCATCATTACAATAAATATAACCCTTTGAGATGCCGCCTTCTTAGTGCCATCATTACAATAAATAAAACCATTTGAGATGCCGCCTTCTTTGTGCCATCATTACAATAAATATAACCCTTTGAGATGCCGCCTTCTTTGTGCCATCATTACAATAAATAAAACCATTTGAGATGCCGCCTTCTTTGTGCCATCATTACAATAAATTACCCTTGAGATGCCACCTCTTGTGCCACATTACAAATAAAACCATTTGAGATACCGCCTTCATTGTGCCATCATTACAATAAATAAAACCATTTGAGATACCGCCTTCTTTGTGCCATCATTACAATAAATAAAACCATTTGAAATGCCGCCTTCTTTGTGCCATCATTACAATAAATAAAACCATTTGAGTTGCCGCCTTCTTTGTGCCATCATTACAATAAATAAAACCATTTGAGATGCTGCCTTCTTTGTGCCATCATTACAATAAATAAAACCATTTGAGATGCCGCCTTCTTTGTGCCATCATTACAATAAATAAAACCATTTGAAATCTTTATTGCCACCCTCAAACCAAGGTTCGGCACCCAAAGTAGGAAGGCAGCAGCCTGCCAGAACTGTTAGTATTATAAATCCAGGAGTCTTCCAGAGTTTCTGCCCGTTGGTTCCTCCGGAAGGACTGAAGCTGCCACCTGGTGTTGTTGGGTGGACACCAACCAGACACGATTGCCGAATGAGTTGAGCGTCAGTCTCCCGTTTTGGTAGATCGTGGGATTCGAATCCATGGATTCGAAACCTGATCGAGTCAAACCAATGACTTGAAAATTGATACTTGTCGCTTCCTAGCTTGGGGCTCGGCATTAATAGGATAGGACAAGGACTGGTTGGCTCAGTATCAGGATAATGTGACATGTCGGTGGGATATCGTTACAAGTCGGTACACGTCCTGACATGACCTTAAATGTTGCCAGAACGTAAAAATCCAACAACCAACCAACCAACCAACCAACTTTGGTACCTCAGAAGTGACATATTCAGATATTGGGTAACAATAGCTTCTTGCTCGAGAATAAGACCTTCACTTTTGTCTGGGCTTTTTATTTCATTTATTTTATTTTGAAGTGGTTTTGTAAACATGCATTAGTTTTAAAAGCCGGGGTGGGAATTGTTGTACCTACACCCTCAAGGGGGAGGGGGGGGGGGAGGGGGGATTGGGGAAGGGGGGGGGGGGCCCAAGACGATTCCAGAGCCCCTCCTCCATAGATATACAGTGCTTCCTGTCTTCAGCCACCCCTGTGATTCAGCCACCCCTGCCATGCGCTTACAATAATTGTTAATGTACACACTGCTTTTCTTGAATTAACTGCCCCTCTGATGACAGACACGACACCTGCTATATCAGGACAACATTGGTCCCGATATATGGTAGTCCGTTCAAAACAGGTTCTACTGTATATACATAAAGTGGATCCAGTTGTCACTGGGTCACGTGATGCTTTCACGTCAAGTGCAAGGTCAAAGTCCAAACCGCTTAGTGCGCACGCAGCCTTTCATTCGTTTGTTTGGATTTTACCTTCTACCAACATCTAAGGTCATTTCTGGATGGGTACCGATTTGTGACAGTGACAGTGCACACTCATGACAACCTTTTAGTGCTGCCCTACTGGAAGCTCAGGCTGCTGGTACCATGACCCGATTTCCCACTCAGTCACATTGTCCTTATACTGAGTTAACCAGTCCTTGCCCTATCCTAGTAATGCTGAGTGCCTAGCTAGGTACCAACACGCATCAATTTTGTAAGCCACCGGTTTGACTCGGTCGGGTTTCAACTTTCCGACCTTCCGCACGGGAAGCCTGCATTCTACCGATTCGGCCATCATATACGAAAACCCCATTTCATTTGACAACGCAGGTGGGAGGGGAGGGTGGGCGGAGTAAGAAGGGGAGATTGAATGAAGAAATTGCATGAGGGCTTATGAGCCGACCTTATGTGGTTAAATAAAAACAGGTAACTTTATATTGCAGCTTGTCTTCTCATTTGTACAGTGAATCTCAAACATTGAGTCACTTTAGACACAAACTAACACACACAGACACACACACACCTACACCTACACCTACACATACACACACATGGCACACACTTCACGACAAAGAGCAGGAAACTACTGACAGTGTCCTATTAGTTTAAGAGCCGTATAATATACACATGTGCACTACCTGCCACTGCATGCCACTACCCCCACCCCTACGCACACATCCTGGCACTGGATCAGAAACCTTACACACAACATTCACACATAAAAATAATAGGACCCTACCCTCAACCCTCCTCCTCCCTAAGACATGTACCCCCCCACTCTTCCCTAACCCCTGACACAGCTTTATCCTAATCGCCAGAGTCACAGACCCAGTTCTGCCCTCACCGCCCCAGTCATAGACCCCGTTCTGTCCTCATCACCCGGGTGGTCATATACCCAATTATGTCCTCACTGCCCCAGTCATATACCCAGTTCTATCCTCATCGTCCCATTCATAGACCCAGTTCTGTCCTCATCACCCGGGTCATAGACCACATCTGTCCTCACTGCCCCAGTCATATACCCAGTTCTATCCTCAGCGCCCCAGTCATAGACCCAGTTCTGTCCTCACCACCCAGTCATATACCCAGTTCTGTCCTCACCGACCCAGTCATATACCCAATTCTACCCTCATCGCCCCAGTCATAGACCCAGTTCTGGCTTCACCGCACCAGTCATAGACCCAGTTCTGTCATCATCGCCTCAGTCATATATGCAGTTCTTTCCTCACCGCCCCAGTCATATACCCAGTTCTGTCCTCATCGCCCCAGTCATAGACCCAGTTCTGTCCTCAACGCCCCAGACACATGACTGTAACCAGTCAAAACAAACACTGTGCGGGTCTGCTATGAATAAGATCTACTCTAGTCTGTGTGGACAAAGCAAGGTGTGTACAGCGTCAACACAAACACGCACCACCACATACACCACACACACCACCACACACACACACACACCACCACCATATATACCCAGCGAGGACAATGGCACTGATGTTGTTCTAATGACACCAATGCTGTTACAGCAACAGTGACAACAATAACAACGAGGACGACGACACCAATGCTGTTCAGACAATGACACCGATGATGTTACGGTAACGACAATGACGACAACACCAACGCTGTTACAACAGCAACAACAAGGACACAGATGCTGTTCCAACAAGGACACAGCTGCTGTTCCACCAACATCAATGATGTTACAGTAACAACAATGACTATGACACCAATGTTATTACATCAACAACAATGAGGATGGCTACATCAATGCTGTTCCAAAGACACCAACACTGTTACAGCAACAATGATGATGACACCAATGCTATTACTACAACAACATCTAGGATGAATACATCAATGCTGTTCCAATGACACCAACACTGTTACAGTAACAACAATGACTACAACACCATATGTTATTACAACAATGACTACACCAATGCTGTTCCAATGACACCAATGTTGTTACAGTAACATCAATGACTACGACACCAATGATATTACAACAACAACTACACCAATGCTGTTCCAATGACACCATCACTGTTACAGTAACAACAATGACTACAACACCAATGCTATTACAACAAGGACTACATCAATGATGTTACAATGACACCAACGCTGTTACAGTAACAACAATGACTACAACACCAATGATATTACAACAACAATGAATACACTAATGCTGTTCCAATGACATTAATGTTGTTACAGTAACAACAATGACTACACCACCAATGTTATTACAACAACAATGACCACACCAATGCTGTTCCAATGACACCAATGCTGTTACAGTAAAAACAATGACACCAATGATATTACAACAATGACTACACCAATGCTGTTCCAATGACACCAACGATGTTACAGTAACAACAATGACTATGGCACCAATGCTATTAGAACAACAATGACTACATCAATGATGTTCCAACGACAACAATGCTGTTACAGTAACAACAATGATGACGACACCAACGCTATTACAACAATATCAATGAGGACGACTACATTGATGCCATTCCAACGACACCAATACTGTTACAGTAACACCAATGACAACACCAACGCTATCACAACAACAGCAGCAACAACACCAACAACGAGGACGATGACACAGATGCCGTTTTACCGGTGAGGAAATGCGCGGCGAAGTCCTCGAACCCAAAGTCTGTGCTGACGGCTGCTGCGGCGGCTGCTGCTGCTGCGACGGCCGTCGGGGTGGTGCAGGCATGCGCCATCCTCCCTCCGCCCTCTGCCCTCCTCCCTCCTCCTCCCAGCTCCTCTGCCCGGCCGCCGGTCCAGTGGGCGCCGCTCGATTCTCCCACCGCTCCCGTTCCCACGGTGCCCGCCGCCTCTAATGCTGCCCGAGGAGGCCGACGAGGAGGGTTGTGGAGGAGGGTGTGTTTGTGGGGAGGGGGGGGGGCGGTGCCAGGCTACATGGAGGGGCGGTGGTGGGAGGGGGTGCAATAGGGAGGGGATGGGGGGGAGGGGGGGACTACTCTCGTCGTGTCCGGCAAATTGCGTAATTTGCATAGAACCTCGCCACCCAACGCCGCCACCACCTCCTCTCCTCCTCCTCTTCCTCTTCAACTGCCCGCTCCGACGGTACCACCCCCACCGCCCGGCCGAGCAATCCCACATCGCCACCCGCCCCGCCACGACAGCCGCCACCCGCCGCCTCACCCCGTCCCCACCGCCCGCGTGCTATCTGTGTTTTGTTTGATATTAATTATATATTTACACCTGGCACCGGGCGAGACTTTCCCACGCTTGCAAGCGGCGCGCGTCGTATACTCGCTGCCGGGCCGGCGCGCCGCCAAGCCGGGCGCTGATTGGCCGGCACGGAGCGCCCCGGGCCCTCGGGGGCCCCGGAACGAGCATCCGCAACGCACTAGGCGCCCGCCGCGCTGGGTATTAATGAGCTTTCAAAGGATTTCCGTACGGGACGAGGATCAATGCTTCCGCAACGTGTGTGTGTGTGTGTGTGTGTGTGTGTGTGTGTGCGTGTGTGTGAGTGTCTGGGGGAAGGGGCAGGAGATGGTAGGGGTCTAAGGAGAGAGGGAGTGGTAGGGAACGAGGGGGGATAAAGGGGAGGGGGAGAAGGAAAGGGAGGAATGGAGAGAATGAGTGGGGCGTGTGTCCAGGAGGAGGGAAAGAGAGTGAGGAAATGTGGGAGGGGATAAAAGAGTAGAGGCGGGGGAGGGGGGAGAAGGAAGGAAGGAAGGGAAGGAAGGGAAGGAAGGGAAGGAAGGGAAGGAAGGAAAGGAAGGAAAGGAAGTGAGAGAATGGTAGAGGAGGGAAGAACGGGAGAGGGGGAGAAGGGGAGAGGGAAAGGGGGGGAAGAGATAGGGCTCGATATCACCGTCAGTCACATTATCCTGGTGCGGGGACAATCCAATCCTTCTTATCCTATTCAAGTATTGCAGTGGCAGGCTACTTAAAGTTGCAGTCCGATAGGTTTTGAGTTTCTGTAATCTTCTGAGATAAACATATTAAATTATTAGGGTGGTCGTTATGATCTACTTTACTTTAGTTCGAAGTAACTTTTATTTGAAGTGCAACAATGCAAAATTAATTTTGGCAAGCACTCCATAGGCTTCTGGAGTATGTTCTATTAAATTGCCCCAATATGCCCTTCTATTTGGTGACAAATATTTAATAAGTGCACCATTATCTAAGTTAGATATTTACAATCAAGTATAGATAATCGTTTTGGTTTTGAACATTTGATGTTTTCATCGGACTATGCAGCTTTAACGACAGGGATAAATTCTGCACGTCATTCGTTTGACTCAGCTGGGATTTCAATGGCGACAACACTTGGTGGTGGGACCAGTAGCGCCACCTATCGGGCAGCGGCGGAACCAAGCATGTTATTTATATCTATGTAAACATGCTAGCTGTCTCAGTGTGAAGTATATTGGTCACGGGAACATTTGTTCTTGTAAAATGCGAGATGGCAACAAGTGTTAAATCTCAGCCTTGTTTGACTCGGCCGGGGATGGATCCCCCCCCCCCCCACCTCAGCGCCTCCACAGACATCTTGTCGGCTGAACAAAGGAAGATTAACGTCTCTTACCCAAAGCCTAAACTAACTGTAAAACTAGAAATGCATACATATAATAGAAATCGCCAGCTTCTTAATATTTCCTACCAAAGAGAGTGCAGCTGGCTGGACGGGATGGCCTAATCAATCAGTATGAGCGCCTACCTCCTGTGCGGCAGGTCGTGGGTGCGATCCCTGGTTGGGTCGAACCAATGACGTAAAAGAATATACTTGCGCCACCTCACCACAGGCAGACAGGATGGCTGAATGAGTTGAGTGCCCGTCTGTCGTTTTGGTAGGTCGTGGGAATCGAAGCCTAGGTTCGAATCATGGTCGAATCAAACCAATGACTTAGAAATTGATGTGTCGCTACCTAGCCTGGTGTTTGTGCATTACTAGGATAAGGAAAGGAGAGGTGGAATGGGGAAGACCAATTGTTCATGACCAATTGTTCATGACTGAAATTTCCACTACTTAATCAACTAATGTACACAAAACACTCACACCCACCCAAAACTTGCACCCGATATTACTAGGATATTGCAAGAAACAGGACACTAAATAAAACCCAATTGTCTCGCTATTGAAATGTCTCCTGTTAAAGCAACGAATTGAGAATGTAACTAAAAAGATGTAAAAATGTTTAAATGGTAACCACAGAGACAATACATCACCACCCCCTCCTCCATCCCACCCACGCGCCGACCAAATGCTTCTCGTTATTTTATTTGCTCAAGGGCTGGTTGTGGCGGGGCGACAGGCTGGGCACGGGCGTGTCGGGTGTAATTGAGAGAGTTGGTTCGTTGTTGGGAGTTTTATGTCCTGGCAACATTAAAGGTCATATCAAGATGGGTATCGACTTGTGAAAGTGCACACTCAGGGCGACTTTATAGTGCTGACCCACTGGGAAATCAGGCTGTTGGCACCATGACTCAATATCCCACTCAGTCACATTATCATGACACTTGAGCTAACCGGCACTTGCACTATCCTATTAATGCGGAGCGCCAGGCTAGGAAGCGACAAGTATCAATTATATCATTTGACTCGACTGGGAACCAAACTCCCGAACTCCCGATCTCCCACACCCGATGCCCGCGCTCTTCCGATTCGGCCACCGCGCGCGGTGTAAATGAGTGAGAGCCTTGGTTCTACAACTGACATGTTTGTTTCCGAGTCACCAACCAAACATCGCCCCGCTCAGTGTAACATCACCAGCTAGGAGGAGTAGCACAGTGGAGCGGCACCAGTGTACATTCACCGAGATGGGTTCAATAGCAAGGATGCAGGTTCAAATTCAGTGAAGGACAATAGACGAGTTTCACTGTTGGCAGTGGAAGGACTAATGCAAGTAGCAGATCAGTGTGCGGCAGGCTCTGGGGAAAAGGACTTATAGAGGATTTTAAAATGATGGAAGTTCCCTGGTTTGAAGTATAACTACACATTAAAATAATAATAATAATAATACTCCTTCAATTTGCCAGTATCAGTAAAAACCATTCCCTTTCACAATGCAGAGCACCAATATTAATGGTGCTTTTTATAAAAAAAATGATTAACCTTAGAGACGCTTGAAGAGAAAATTGGCTAAATTAATTTTGGAATGCGCAACAAAGTTCTGACACTATAGGCCATACAGGCTCAGCAGTAAGAGGTTCAACAAAATTGACTTAGTATTCCCTTCTATTCACCAACAAACGCTTACTAACTACACCATTATGTAACTTGGCTAACCTGGAAGGACAAAGTGACAAATAAGGAAATACTCGAACGGCCGGGGCTGCCCTCTATGGAAGATCTTTTGATCAAAAAGAATCTCCGGTGGACTGGACACCTCATGAGGATGTCATCAGAGAGGCTACCAAAGCAGAGCCTCGATTCTCAACTGTCTTCGGGTTACTGAAAGAGAGGGCGCCCTCGTCTCCGGTTCAAGGATAACATCAACAGAAATCTGAAGCTGAGAGACATTAAGACCGACTCATGGACATCACTGTCACAGCAGAGATCTAAATGGAGAGCGGCAGTCAAGTAATGAAAGCAGTCTTTGTCGCATCGCGACTGACAGCATGATGATGACGATGTAACTTAGACATGTAGAATCAAATCTATGTCAGTGCTTTGGGTGTTTTTTTAAAACTGATGCTTTCAATGAACTATACAGCTTTAACATATATGTCACCTGTATAGACTTTTTTCTCTCTCATCGCAAAATACAAATCTTAATGTAAATATATACCCACACTAGCTTCATATCCATATAAAAACTTTATAAAAATATTGAATACCCTTCAATTCAATGTGCTCAAGATTAATCAAACAAAATAACAAATAATAAAAATCCCTTTCCCCATTGACAAAATCGCTGACTACTAGGAATTAAATATCCTGAAAATCAAGAGCACAAGATACACTAGTGTTGTATTCATCTACTGCTAGATCCAGGGAATTGTCAAAGGGACCAGATGTAGGGTTGCCAACCCTTACGGTTTAGCTGTAAGGTGCAGGGATGAAAGTGGTCTCCATGGGAAAAAAAAGCGGACATGCAGATATTCTCCCAGAGGTTTAGCATTGTCACAGAATTGCCGAAAATTTCCGGAAGTTGTGATTCATATATATTAGTATCTATACGCTGATAGTCCTGTGCCGTTTGAAGTAGTGCTGTTGCGTTTGGAGAATTTATTAGACTAAAATAGTATATGATGATAGTGCTGTGGTGTCTGCACCACATATTAGTATACGCTGATGGTGCTGCGGGATTGAAAAATTCTGGGAATCCGCGAAATCGCGGAGATCTTTCATCCCTGAAGGCAAAGACCCTATAACACTAAGATGGCTCACTCAGCCTTTACTGTGGAATCAAAATGATCAAACCCACCACCTGGTGCACTGGCTGTTCTCTTGATTACACAGTTGCTATATTATATGTATAAATGTATATATGAATGTGAAAGATGTGTGATGATGGCGATGATGATGGTGCGTATTTGTTCATAACAATTTCATATTGATGTGTATTCATACTTACCTATATCATGTATAATATAATTGTATGTGTTTACATGTGAAACACCAACCATCAAACCTACCACAAGGTGGCACTGCAAAATTTACATTACCATGGGAGAGATAGGGAGTTAGCCGTCTTAGTGTTATAGGGTCTTTGGCGAAGGTGTATGATATTTTGTCCTCATCACCGTACGCCGATCTTCCGATTTTGTTTTGCTTTGTTTCTTGGGGTGTTTTTTAAAGTTCATTTGTGTGTGTTTAATTCCAGTTGAATAATATCTTTTGCAGCACCAAGGCTGAATTGTCAAATGTTGGCAACCCTGCAATACCATTAATATAGTAATATATAAATCTTTCGGATTATTGTGTCCAAAGATCCATCACAGAGCATCTAAGACTTTAAACATTTTCTTGGGGAGTACCCCCAGACCACCCAATATAACATCCCTTAAGATCTTACGGTTTTTCATTTTCCAATGACGGCAACCCTGTATATATGTTTTAATTCATCTTCCAATTGATCAAACTTACATGGAATGAATAATGTTTTCTTCACTGTCACTCTATTAGTGATGCAGCCGATACCATGAGAAACCCAGCTGCCAGAACGAGGCTGAGTCACAACGTGTGGACAATGAGCCAACCAGTCCCTGCTTCATCATAGTATCACCAAGCACAAAAGGATCATCAATAACTGTTGTCTTTGGTTTAACTCGGCGACGGATGGATTGATTGATTGATTTGTGGTGATTTGCTATGTCGGCAGTGAAGGCCATATTCACAGTGAAAAAAGTGAGTCAAAATTTTTCAGTTTTTCCCCCTACAAACTAACATATTTCAAAAGATGGTACAATTTAGGTCAAAAGAGAAATGATCCCATGATCTCTTATTCTGCATAGGAAGTGGACATTAGAGTTGCAGTCTGAAGGTTTTGAGGTTCCACCATATTGCTTTTAGATAAATATATTTGGATGATTGTTATAATCTACCATACTTTAGTTTGAAAACCCCTTATTATAAATGGCTAACTTTGAAGATGTTTGAAGTGAAATCATGCTAAATTAATTTGGCATGTGCGTTGAATTGTTGGACATCAGAAGCTTCAACAGTAACAAATTATATCAAATTGATTTAATATTCCCTTCTATACAACAATAAGAGTTTAATGAGCTGATCAGTGTCTACATTGGATATGTAAGGTCAGAACAAGTGTTTAATGAGTGCACCAGTATGTATGTTGGATATGTAGGGTCAGAACAAGTTTTTAATGAGTTCACCAGTATCTATATGTTGGATATGCAGGATCAAATCAAGGGTTTAATAAGTTCACCAGTATCTGTATGTTGGATATACAGGATCAAATCAAGGGTTTAATGAGTTCACCATTATCTGTATCTTGGATATACAAGATCAAATCAAGTGTTTAATGAGTTCACCAGTATCTATCTGTTGGATATACAGGATCAAATCAAGTGCTTAATGAGTTCACCAATATCTGTATGTTGGATATACAGGATCAAATCAAGTGTTTAATGAGTTCGCCATTATCTGTATGTTGGATATGCAGGATCAAATCAAGTGTTTAATGAGTTCGCCAGTATCTATATGCTGGATATGCAGGATCAAATCAAGTGTTTAATGAGTTCACCAGTTTCTATATGTTGGATATGTGGGATCAAATCTGGGTATGTGTTTTGGTTAACGTCAATGATTTCATCAGACTGTACAGCTTTAACTAAGCACCAAGCTATCACATCCCGTTGGTGTAGAACTAGGCCAGACAGTATGACGCAGAGCATTACAGTAGTCCTTATGGCAGGGGACGCTGCTCGATGGGTTGAGTGAGTCGGAGTTTATAGATAGATAGATAGATAGATAGATAGATAGATAGATAGATAGATAGATAGATAGAGAGAGAGAGGGGGAGAGGGAAGGGAGGGGTGGGGGCAGGGAGAGGGGGAGGGAGAAGGAGTGAGGAGGGAGATGGAGGGAGAGCGAGAGAGGGAGAGGATGGAGAGATAGGGAGACAGAAAGAGGGGGAGGGAGGGAGGGAGATGGAGGGAGAGCGAGAGAGAGGGAGAGATAGGGAGACAGAGAGGGGGAAGGGAGACAAAGAAAGAGAGACAGAGAGACAAAGAGGGAGAGAGGAGGGATAAGCGTATGAGGGCGTCATTGTTCTAAGGTTGCCATAACAACCAGCGTGGGAAAGTGACCACCTGAGGTGACCAATGCTACCTTTGCGCACCCAATGGCTCCAACCCCCCTTCACCCCAACCCCGGCCCCCCACCACTCAAGCCTTCCCAATCCACCGGTAAACAATGGGGCGCCAATAGACTAGATCGCCATTCCAGCCGTGTGGTGCATTGTGGGATGCGTGGGTAATGCTAAGACATTGGGTGCAGATATGAAATGTGCTAGTTTCAGCTCATCTCAGCTCTTGTTTGAAACATAGAATACCAACTAAAAAAACATATATAAGAAATTAAGATGTTAATCTTTTATCTAGCATTGCATATAGATCAACCTAATCAGCATATCTTATACCATCTGGATTTAGATTGAGAAAAATCTGGGCACACAACTAGTGTTAGAGCCATAGCCAGAGTCAGTTTTACTCATTTAATTCATGTTTTTATTTATATCCTATTGTAAAATATTCCGATTTAATGCATTGGAGGGGGAATGCAAATGTTTTATCACTGATCGGGTATACGTGACCAGGTGCATGTATGTGTATATGTAGGTGCTGGTTGTGCCTGAGTGAGATGTAAATAGACATAGTGGTGCTGGCAGGGCTGTGTGTAAGGGGCACTCAGAGCCTACCCCGACCCCCCTCTGCTAGGTAGGATCACCACACTAAGGCTCAAGGCAGGTGGTGGCCAGGGGAGCCACACAGCTTGGTGGTGGTGGGCAGATGACTGGTAACCATGGGGACCAGAAATGCTGAATCGCTATTGGTAGAGCTAAGAATGGTTGTTTCCCATTGGGGGAAAAGGGTGGGGTGATATTCTATACTGAATCCATGTACCATATAAATAATAAACCCGAGGGCTTGACTCTCTCTCTTCTTTCACACTTTATACTCTTCCTTTCTCTTTGTCTGTATTGATTTCACTATAGCCTGCCTACAGAACCACAGATTCGAGCCCTAGACTTTACACTATGGTTAATGACAGTTGTTGGGTTAGGAAATGGGTAGGGTTAATCAGACATTGGTTATATATTTCTTTGAAACAAGTTTTTGTTGACACATTTGACATTTTAATATTTAGAACAAGAATTACTTATGTCTAATCAATTGTGATGTAAACATCAGCCTGGAAAGTGACTGAAATTGTATCTTTCTTAGCTCAAAATGCTTAATTATGGAGAGTTGGGTCTTAAACACATTCATTATATTATTATATTGCATTCATCCATGTTTGTGCCAAATTGTTATCTATTTTAACAAATTAATTTTGAATAAAATCGAAGTTTTTCCCTATGCGTATCGGTGAACTCAATGGCCATACACCCTTGCTTTGCTGCCAACGCCGTTTTCAGCACATGCGCACTCGGAACGGTGATCTCGTCTATTGTCACCTCATCAACTTTACCATGAAGCCAAATGCCATAGATATTTACCCACACTTCATCTGTGTAACAGACATTACACTTGATTTTTTCGGAGTACAATTGTTAATTAATATTTTAGGATGGGGGACTGGGGGGGGGGGGGGGGGGGGGGGGGGGAAGACATCAATTGATTAAGCAGGGAAATTTCAACCACGGACAATTGGTCTTCTTCATTCCACTGCTCCTGGCGCTATCCTAGTAATGCCTAACCTGAGCATACATTTGTGCAAGTTATTGGTTTGACTCGGCCAGGATTCAAACCCAGGGGAAAACGGGAGGCGGAAACGCAACTCATTTGGCGATCCCGTCTGTTGGGACACCACCTGAATTTTTTTAAGCTGAGTTTAAAAAAACCTGAATTTAGTCTTTTGCACAAGATGTATCTTAAACAAAATTTCATCTGGCTAAGAATACACTGTTTATTGGGGACTTTACAATCTAGCAATATCTAAGGCCACATCAGGATGGCTAATTACTTACAAAAGTGTACAGATATGGCGACTTTATAGTGCTGCCCCACTGGGAGACCAAGCTACCATCACCATAACATGATAATCCACTTAGTCACATTTTCCTGACACTGAGCAAACCAGTCTCCTATTAATGCCGAGCGCCCAGCAAGGTAGTGAGTGACAATTATTCATTTTTTAAAGTCATTAGTTTGGTTCGGTCGGGGTTCAAACACATGACCTCCAGCATGGGAAGCCAGCCAGCGCCATTACTGATACACCCATCCTGTCTTGTTGCCAGACCGTTGCAAGGGGGTCTTCCTACAGTCTGAATCCGCCCTTTCATATTGGCATGGGGGTGACGAAAATGGGAAATATTGTACCTAGAGCGGGAATCGAACCCACATCTCTTGCATTCCAGACCAGTGTGCTAATCATTACACCACCTAGGCTTCCTGAAGTCACGGTCATATCTACACCCACCTGTCTATGTGGCTTCTTGCCTGAGAGGTTAGTGAAGACTACTACTACACTTGTCCTCCGGGAATTGTGGTAATTTAATGCTTACAATTACATACATACAGACAATGCACTTACATATATATAATATACATACGCAGGGTAGGTTCAATAACCATACAACACATAACTTGTACAGGATACTGGTCACGGAAACCAGTGTCACGGGGGTGATGGAAATGGGAAATATTGT
Source organism: Branchipolynoe longqiensis (assembly GCA_030323885.1). Taxonomy (NCBI): domain Eukaryota; kingdom Metazoa; phylum Annelida; class Polychaeta; order Phyllodocida; family Polynoidae; genus Branchipolynoe; species Branchipolynoe longqiensis. Next base: position 38,988,032 of record CM059193.1, read on the forward strand.
GCCTAGAGTGGGAATCAAACCCACACCTCTTGCATTTCAGACCAGTGTGCAAACTATTACACCACCCAGGCTCCCTGAAGTCACGACCATATCCACGCTCACCTGTTTATGTGGCTCCTTGTCTGAGAGGTTAGTGCAAACTACTAGTACTACAATATGTTACTAATCCAGCAATGTGTGACAATCTTAGTCCATAATAGGTAGATACTGACATTACTACTCTGTATATAATCGCTGTTATCTGAAGCATATGTTCATGACGCATTTACACCTTCCCGTAGAGTTAGAGCTGGTTATTTGGCAACTTCTGTAAACATATTTTAGTAATCGAGTGCGTTAAAAAGAAATAAATTAAAACCATCACGATTCCTGTGATATATTTAAACTAAATTAAATTTAAAAATTTAAAAGTCGAACAATTATTCTCAGCGAAAAAAATAATATATTTAAGTTTATTGACACCAGAGGACATTTAGTCGGGCGACAAAATTGAAGTGTGACTTTTGAATGGAATTATATGCTCTACTTCCTAACCAGACAACCATGTCCTAACCATCAGCCAGCCATGTGGGATGTATGGAACAGAAATTTAAATACAAAATAAAATATAATGCATATGTCATGCACTGATTGGCTGGCTATATATACAATATATAATTATAAATATATATGGATCGTTCTCAAACTGTGTACCGCTTTTCTGACATATAAACAAAAAGTGAAAACATTCCAAATAATAGCAGAAAACATTCCACATAATAGCAGAATCCATATTGAGATGAAGGTTTATATGTTGTGCATATGTCAGAGTTGACATTTTTTATTTTCACTTTTTGATTTTGATCTTGATCTTATACAAATTGAGAAAGCCGTTAAAATAAACCATGTCACATCCATCCATAACATCATTTTACTACGCCTCCATAACATTTTAACATGCAAAACAAATTCAACCAAGATTTTACTGATTACAGTTAATCCAAAAGAATTGCTTCTTACGAGAACAAAGTTTTAAAATAACCATATTGTTATGCAAATTTTCATATTTTCACTTTAGCACAAAATCGTATAAGCATATTTTGGATACATTTTGTGCGATCGATTAAATGTGTGTAGCATTGCTGACATACTTAATTCAGAGTCACCAAAAACTAATTAACTTACTAAACCCCCCCCCCCCCCCCCCCCCCCCAAATAGGCAAAGTCATTCAGTGATATGCTGGGGATCATGTGTTTGTGTGATTTGCAGCAGTAACAGGTTATATTACATTGACTTAATTTAATTAATATTCCTTCTATCTAGCTCGCTGTAAAGGCCCTGTCACACTATGCCGTATTGCAACAGCATATGCCGACATACGCTGTCATACGGCGGAATTTTGAACATGCTAAAAAATACAACTTATGAACTTAGCCATAACTTATGTCAGCGTACACCAGTCGGTTTTAACGAATACTACTGATTCCAAACGTACCCATAACTTGTCTCAGTGTACACCAGCATACACCAACATGTTGGCGCAAAATCACATACGTCCGCACACGCTGATGCAATACGGCATAGTGTGACAGGGCCTTAATAAATATGGAGTGCGTTATCTACAGTGCAAAATTACCCACCAACCAACCAATCAATCAATCAATCAATAAAACTGTTTATGCAATCAATCTTTAATGAGTGCACCCCTATCTAAATTAGATACACATCAAATATAGAAGCCAGTGCTTGAGAAAGCTTCCTAACTTGTTCAGATTATGCAGCTTTAAGCTTCCATTCCATTCTCTGCGACTCCTGCTCTACGGAGACAATCTAGGCCTAGCAGATCAATGCCTGGCGGGTCACAGGCGCCGGTTCCCACGGTGCCCTGGGCGGGATCTGTGATGAGGGTGTGGGAACAGCGTCCCCCCCCCCCCCCCAGTAGAACCTGACACAGGCGTGCGCTGCCACAAGCCTTCTGTTGAGCTGTGTCCCTAATTACACCGCCAGCCCCGAAAACGAGGCCGTTTTTTTGGTCTCTCCGAATGGTACTCATACCATTTGACCAGTACTAGTTTCAATTTAGGTGAGTTGGGATGAAAAAGAAATAACATAAATGGAGAAGAAAGTAGTCCGTGGCTTCTACGCCGAAAACAAGTCTGTTTTCGGTGCCATATGAGGTAGTCAATTGTTTTCTCCAAATGGTACTCATACCATTTGACCGGTATTAGTTTCATCTTAGACAAGTTGGGATGAGAAAGAAATAACGTAAATGGAGAAGAAAGTAGTCTGTGGCTTCTACGCCGAAAACAAGTCTGTTTTTGGTGCCGTATGAGGTAGTCAATTGTTTTCTCCAAATGGTACTCATACCGTTTGACCAGTACTAGTTTCAATTTAGGCGAGTTGGGACGAGAAAGAAATAAAGTAAATGGAGAAGAAAGTAGCCTGTGGCTTCTATGTCGAAAACGAAGTCGTTTTCGATGCTGTATGAGGTAGTCATTTGTTCTCTCCGATTGGTACACATACTGTTTGACTGGTGCTACTTTCAATTTAGGCGAGTTCAGACGAGAAAGAAAGAACGGAAATGGAGAATAAAGTAGTCCGTCGCTTCTTTCAAATTGAATATTCAATCCAAAATAAAATAATACAAATTTGGTATTTCTCGCTAATAATAAACATAATATTAGTGTGGTGTAATAAATAATTAATGCACCATTCCACCGTTAAGGTGTCAGGACTTAAGCTAAGATTCCATATACAGTATAACCCCGTTAAACTAAACTTGAAGGGACCATAGAAATTTGTTTGGATTAAGCGATCATTGGGATAACCGAGCTTTGGCTTCGACTTTGACTTGTCTTTGGCAAAAACGCAGGTGCATTATGAATGCAATATACAATGTATGTGGACAATTTGATTATTGTTTTTTTTATGTATATCCAGTATAACCCAGTTAAACCAAGCTCAGTTAAACCAAATGATCGGTTAATCCAAACTTTGTTCGGCGGCTCAGCAAAATACTACCATTTATCATATAAAAAAAGTCTCAGATAACCTTATAACCACATGCAAGCTTGGTTTAACCATACCAGAAGTGGCTTGGGGCCTGACAATTTTGTTTGGATTAACCGATAGTTTGGATTAACCGACTTTGGTTTAACCAACTTTTTTATATGATAAATGGTAGTATTTTTCCGGGCCGCCAAAAAAAGTTTGGTTTAACCGAGCTTGGTTTAACCGAGCTTGGTTTAACGGGGTTGTACTGTATGCGGTATGCGAATGCGAATTCAAATGCAATAAAAATGTATTTGCACCAATCGGTTCATTGAGCGATCCACTTTGCCGTCCACGCATTCAAATTCGCATTCATAACTGGACATATGGAAGCACCACCGTGCATTTACATGCTTTTCCATTTGTTGTCACAAACCGCATATATATGGAATCATAGCTTTCTCGTCGTGGATTGATATCAAACTCTTAGACTTGGCCCTTTACCCATCCTCGTCTAGTGTGATATCACTCCGCGATAGGTGTGCCCAGAAACAATGGAAATACGTCGTTACTAAGGCGACTGCTTGCATTGTATTGTTGTACAAGCACACAGGTATCTAACTTTGATCAACAAATGGCGTTGTTGCACAAATTGGATGTACACTGGCTAATTCTACCAGGGATACCATAACACATTTCCATCTGGGAATTACCATGGTTTGAGAGTGAAAACTGGGAGTTGGTGGTAGTTTTTATTTAGCTCTATCAGGCTTATTTATTTGAATAATAAAATGAATCCAAGACCAGGGAACAAAGGTTGTTTCTGCTGTAATACATTTGTAATAATCCTTTGTGGTTTGTTTTGCCAGGGTGTTGAAGTGGAGCATTTTTTGACAGAATTTGGCATATTCAACAAGTAATCAGCCTGTGTTTGGGATACCTAATCTAAGTTGGATGTTTAGGCTTAAGCCCCAGTCACACCTACCCGGATCAGAGGCCGGACAAGCCCAGGACCGTCATCCGGGGTGGTCCGTGGCGATCCGGGGTGACCCGTGGCTCGTCCGTGGCCTGCCCCGGATGTTTTAAATTTATAAAACATCCGGGGCGGTCTGGGGCATCAGGGCTTGATCCAGCATGGTAGTAGTAGCGAAATAGCCCGGACCACCCCCGGACAGGCCCAGTTCACCCCCGGATCGCACCGCCCGGGTACGTGTGACCGCGAGGCAAAAAACGACAAAAATAGCGATTTTATCCGGGGCTGTCCGGGCGACTGGTCTGGCTCAAAATGCGGGGCTCGTCCGGGTAGGTGTGACTGGGGCTTAAATCTGCATTAGTGTTTTTGCATTTAAAATGCTACCCTTTCATCGGTCTATCTAGCTTTAATCTCTCTATGGAACTGTCATCAGGTTGGCTGGTCGTTGGAGTTTCACGTACTGACAATATCTAAGGTCATATCGGGACGGGTACCGACTTGTGACAGTATAGACTGGATACACATCCACTTTTTAGTGCTGGCCACTAGGAAATCAGGCCGCCAGCACGATGACCCAATATCCCACTCAGTCACATTATCCGAACACTGAGCTAACCAGTCCTTGCCCTATCCTATTAATGCTAAACACCAAGCTAGGAAGTGACAAGTATCAATTTTGTAAGTCATTGGTTTGACTCGACCCGGAATCGAACTCCCTATCTCCAGCGTGGGAGGACTACGCTCTACCGATTCGGCCACCGCATCCGGTGCCACTGTTATCAAAACACCCAATAAGATCACAGTTTATGCAGCTTTCGAAATGATACTAGTATCCCAGACAGGCTTAAATCCGAATGGCCGACAAATCAAAAGGAGAAATAAATCCATTTTGATGCAGATAACATCGCTACATTTCATCATAAAATGGTCGGGGTATTTTAGATGAGCTTAGAAGTGGCAGGCCTACCGTAAGTTCAGACATCTAAGTATTTTAGATGAGCTTAGAAGTGGCAGGTCTACCGTAAGTTCAGACATCTAAGTATTTTAGATGAGCTTAGAAGTGGCAGGTCTACCGTAAGTTCAGACATCTAAGTATTTTAGATGAGCTTAGAAGTGGCAGGCCTACCGTAAGTTCAGACATCTAAGTATTTTAGATGAGCTTAGAAGTGGCAGGCCTACCGTAAGTTCAGACATCTAAGTATTTTAGATGAGCTTAGAAGTGGCAGGCCTACCGTAAGTTCAGACATCTAAGTATTTTAGATGAGCTTAGAAGTGGCAGGTCTACAAAAAGTTCACACATCTAAACAGTCGTTCTATGACGTCGCGTTTATCGGGGTATATATACTGCTCACGCCCTTCCAAACAAGACCTATGGCTGGTATTTTTTAACAACAAATACTGAAATAATTAACTCCCCCCTCCAAAATAGACTTCTATTATTTTAAACTCAAGTTTTTTTCTTTTATATATTTTTTTTTTCTCTAAAAAAAAAAGAAATGAATCTCGATTGTATTTTTCATAACACTGTCAGCGGATAGAAAAATTGCTACATACAAATTCAGGATTAAATCGGTCTAACCTGAATACGCCTAAGATACGGTGACGGTTGAGATATATATGATGGTGGTTTATCACTTTCCTAATTCACTGCAGACTTAAAGATCTTGACATCGGATTTTAACAAGCAGACATGGTGGCCTAATCGGCAGAGCACAGGCTACCTGTGCGGAACATCACGAGTTTGAAAACCCAGTCGAGTCATCAAACCAATGACTTACAAAATTTATACTTGTCGCTACCTAGACTGGCACTTGGCATTACTAGGATAGGGCAATTACTGCTTAGTTCAGTATCAGGATAATGTGACTCAGTGGGAAATCAGGTCATGGTGCTGGCGGCCTTGTCTTCCAGGACGGCAGCACTATAAGGTCATCATGAGTGCAGACTGATACAAATCAATACCCGTTCGGATATGATCTTGGATGTTACCAGGATGCAAAATTTAAAAAAATATATATATAAAAAATCCATTATTTTAACATGTGTTCATTATGGATATTCATTATGTTAACAGAAAATTCAAATTCTCGAAATATTAACTGCTTTGCGCTCAGAACTACCAAGAACAGTCGTAGGATACTCGGATGTAATGATCCCGGACTAGCAATCCAGATCTGCTGGGTTGGAGCTCAAATAACCCATTCTGCGTGACGTCATACAGATAAGGGATAGGTAGATTTAGATAGATGGGTTTCAAATTTTGTGGAATTACATAGATTATAAGGCAGAATCACTGCACTTCAAATTCACTAGTACAAGTCAATGTAGGATTTGTGATATTTTCCTTTAGCAACTATTAACACTTCCCTATAATTAGTGATCCATGTGCCTAAAGAGTTGGCTTGTTGATTGCTGGAGTTTTATGTCCTGTCAACATCTAAGGTCATATCAGGACGTGTACTGACTTGTGACAGTGTGCACTCATGGCAACTTTATAGCACTGTCCCACTGGGAAATCAGGCTGCTGGCATCATGACCCGATATCCCACTCAGTCACATTATCCTGACACCGAGCTAACCAGCCCTTGCCCTATCCTAATAATGCCGAGCACCAGCCTAGGAAGCGACAAGTATCAATTTTTAAGTCATTGGTTTGACTCGACTGGGAACCAAACTCGCGAACTCCCGATCTTCCGCACGTGAGGCATGTGCTCTCCCGATTCGGCCACCGCGCCCGGTGTCAATTAAACAGACCACATATATAGATATCATTCACTCAAACCACACTATTTATCACCATTACGACACCGCTCTGGCATAGAATATAAGGCCCTTTGAATGTTTCACCAGCCACCCCGGGTCTATTGACTGCATCCGGATAGATTGCCTCGTTCTGGGTCTTTTTAGAGCTAACAATGGACGCCTATGGACACCAGCACGGTAAAGCAAAACTCCAATTGCCTACAGTTGACAGCCCATATTCAAAATAATAAAACTGTTGCACATCCTTTAAAATTTTTACTTTCTATTTAATCTTTATTTAGCGTTCAATGCATTTTCTATTTTGTTATTTGCTAAGAGAAAGAATGTCATTCAAGTAGGACCCCCCCCCCCCCACACACACACACACTCTAACATAACTAACATGGTTTGTTGATCGTTGTTGGAGTTTTACGTCCTGGCAACATCTACGGTCATTGTGACACCCCCAGCCCTGACCTTCCTCACGGAAATACATACATGTATAGAAACATACACAGTGGTACAGTTTCTGAGAACGACCCATATATATGTATACATGTACGTATGGTATGTACTGTGGACAAGTGAAAATTCAGACGGACAAATGAAAATCACACTCGACTTGTCTGGTGGACAAGTGCATTTTTTGCTTATTTCTATAACGCAAGTGATGTTTTCCGGGTAATATAAGGTACCGGGGAGCGCCGGAGGTGGCGCCACCAGTCATGACACATGAAGGAGGCAGTACAGTGCATTGTGTAATAGTAGTAATAATAATAATAATGAAATAATTCCCTTCCATTCCGCGCCTTTATACTCGCATAATGCTTTACACGTCACATAAATTTGATCAACTGATGAAAATAAAACAGTTAATGCATGAAGGCTAAGGCCTTACAAAATGTGTTTCTAGTTGCGTGACCATACCTGCAAAAACGATTTGCCGACCGTAATTTTTATCTTCAGAAATAAAACACAAAATAGGTCAAATTAGGTCACGGTCAAGAGATTCGTGGCTTAAATAATAATAGTAATAATAATAAAAATAACAATAACAATAAAATAACAATAATATTTAAAAAAAATTAAATCACTATCTAACCGACTTTTTTGTATTGCTTACAACCGAAAACACTTTATTATTAGATATATAATTTTGTTAAGGGCTTCAAGTAAATTTAATAAACACTTAATCTTGAAGCTAATACCCTCCTTAGGTCCATTATGCCTCTGGAAGGCAATGCACTCCACTTCACCTCGGTCTAGACTTCCTTTGGCCTCACCCCCCCCCCCCCAACCCACCCATATTGGGCAATAATTGCTCTAAAATAAACTTCCCATAGACGGATACATTGTTAGTAATACCGGGCGTCCCGACTCATCATTCATTCGCTGAGCGACTCAATCAATGCGGCCCAGGCATGGTACACTTGAAGCCCTACCACAGGTACCTGGGGAGGGCCTACCCACGCGCCTGCAATTGTCCCCGGCTACCAGGCCTAGTGAACAGCAAGCACAATGACCCGCCCGGCTAACACTCCGAGTAACAGAGTTACACCACATGACACAGCATATTAAAGACGCCACGTGACATAAGGTATCAAAAGGTACGCCATGTCAGTTTTCTAAATTTAATTGTTGGTAAAACCATATTCATCATTTAAAAGATGAAATTATACTGAAGCCCGTTATAATGCGCCCCTGATCTGCAGCGCGTTCGGATATAACGCGGTGATTCACTGGACCAGGAATTCTTTAATCCAAAGGTAATTCAGTCAAATGAACACCGATTTAACGCGACCCCAATTTCTTTCCTGTGATCGCATTATATGGCGTGTTATAACGGGGTCATACTCTATATTCAAAGACAGTGCACTCTGTGGCAATTAAATACATCACCGTAAACAAACAATAATTTGTTTAACATTGAAAAACACACACACACAAACATGCAATCAAGAGGGAATATTATTTACATTATTAAGTTTGATTGGGAATTTGTTTGTACTATAAATCAGAACGAACAAAATATCTTAAAAGATTTTAAAAATTGCATGAAATTAAAAGCGATTAACTTTTTTTTTAACAGAGATTAAAAAAAAAGAAAAAAAGCTGCATCTGACTAGGAAATCAATGGTATTTACAAGCCATGTATCTTATTTCTCATATATATACTATTAGTTTCTGGGAAGATGAAAGAGCCCAAAGACAACCAGAAGCAATTTAATGAATTATCAGTTAATTCAATGTGTGCGGAGCCTAGTGGGATGGGAACACCTGGTTCGATGGAGATACCTGGATACTGCTGTATACACCACCCCACCCCTCCCCTGCCCTCCCCTCCCCACAAATACACTCCACGCCCAGGGAGCCTCTTTACTCCCCTGGTTCCAGCACAAAAAGGTACCCTCAACAGCCCCGTGAATACACTGAACCCTGAGATTGAACACCCAGGGACTGAGCAACTCGCACCTGTGGACAAACCACAGGAGACGCAGGGGGCGCCCCCACCACCCCCCATATGCACTGGCTATAAATCAGGTCACGTGGATAGTTTTAAGCTTCGGCCATAATTTTCTTTTGTTTTTTTAATTACAATTTAATATTTTGTGTTTGTATAATCTTTGTATAAGTTGTATGTATATGTATGTATGTATGTATATATATGTATGTATTGTAATGTATACATATATGTATGTATACATTTATACTATTATGTACGTACGTACGTACGTACGTACGTACGTACGTACGTACGTACGTATGTATGTATGTATGTATGTATGTATCTATGTATGTATGTATGTATGTATGTATGTATGTATGTATGTATGTATGTATCAATAGAAACCTGAAGCTGAGAGACATTAAGACCAACTCATGGACATCACTCTCACAGCAGAGAGCTAAATGGAGAGCGGCAGTCAAGTAATGAAGCAGTCTTTGTCGCATCGCGACCGACAGCATGACGATGATGATGATGTATGCATGTATGTGTATTATATATACATATATATATTAAGTTAGTCACTATGATCTGTGTTACTTTCGCTTGAAGTAACTTGTATTTCAAAGGGTTAACTTGTGAACAAAGGGTTGGCATTTGAAGTGAAACAAACCAAATTAATTTTCATGTGCACATTGAAATGGTGGCCAGAGATCTTGTTTACTCTTTTCCAGACGAGATGGCCGAATGAGTTAGAGCATCCGTCTCCTGTGTTGGTAGACCGTGGGATCGAACCATGGTCGAGTCAAACCAATGACTTAAAATTGATACTCTCAGCATTATTAGGATAGGGCAAGGACTGGTTGGCTCAGTGTCAGGATAATGTGACTGAGTGGGATATTAGGTCATTGTGCTGGTGACCTGGTCTCCCAGTGGGGCAGCACTATAAAGTCACCATGAGTGTGCACTGTCACAAGTTGGTACCCGTCCTGATATGACATTAGATGTTTCTAGGACGTAAAAAAAACCTTTACAAGTAGAGCACAGGAGCACCAAACTGCAATAAATGTTTAATGACCAAACTAGTAATAGTAGTATCTAAATTAGATATGTAAGATCAAATCTAGGTAAGTGTTTTGCTTCGAACATGATACATGGTTTATTAATTATTTTTAAAATTTTTATTATAGAGGCTGTATTTATACTGTCCTCACCGATTCCTATGATCAGCGATATTCTGCTATGTGTGAACAATTTGTGAATATAACTGGTTTTTGTGTCAGGACAACATTGGTTTGGATGTGCAGTAGACAAGTGCTGACCAGAATTGGTTGACATTTTACATCATAGCAATATTTGGAGTCATATCATACGGGATGGCCGACATTTGAGATTTAAGACATTACAAGAACAAAAAGCAATAACATAACATGACCTCATTTATTTAATTATATTTAATGAGGTGCATGTCTACTAGTTCTTGGTCATGAGGTTTTTTTTTTGGTTTTTTTTTTGGGACAAAATCTCCTACATCTATATACACCTAATTACATTATAAGCAAGTAAATCAGATGCTGATGGTTATCATGCAATGCAAGCCGGTAGTGGCATATGGGGGGGGGGGGGTGTATTTGATGACAGGTGGCTTTATAGTGTTGCCACACCATCGGCGAAATGATCACATATCCCATCAAATCACATTCTCCTCACACTGAAACTAGCTGGCAGTGTTAAGAAATGTCAAGTCAGAATAGTTAAAAATATATATATACAGTCAAACCTCTGTAACCGACCATCTCCACAGATCGACCACTCCCCTATATCAATTGCTTTATTTGGATCTCAAACGATCGCCCGTACCATACCATACGGTTGTAACGATGAAAAAAACTCCCTAATCCGACCACCTCACTAGCAGAGCAGAGCAGAGCAGAGCGGAGCAGAGCAGAGCAGAGCAGAGCAGAGCAGAGCAGAGCAGAGCAGAGCAGAGCAGAGCAGAGCAGAGCAGAGCAGAGCAGAGCAGAGCAGACAACCGGACTCCCCAATTTGAAAACAACAATGCTACGTCTGACCTGACATGGGGAATAAATCGATTCAGATAACGCTAGACATTATATATAAACGCGCAGGGGAGGGGCGAGGTGCAAGTGGAACAGGGTTGGGGTTGGGGTAGATGGGTACGAGAGGAGAGGAGAGGAGAGGAGAGGAGAGGAGAGGAGAGGAGAGGAGAGGAGAGGAGAGGAGAGGAGAGAAGGTAGAGGAGAGGACGAGGAGAGGAGAGGAGAGGAGAGGGAGAGAGGAGGGGAGAGGGAGGGGAGGGGAGGGGAGGGGAGGGGAAGGGGAGGTGGGGAGGGGAGGGGAGGGGAGGGGAGGGGAGGGGAGGGGGGGGAGGGAGGGGAGGGGAGGGGAGTGGGAGAGGAGAGGAGAGGACGAGGAGAGGGAGAGAGGAGAGAGGAGACGAGACTAGAGATGAGATGAGATGAGAGGAGAGTGAGAGGAGAGAGGGAGGGAGGAGAGGAGAGGAGAGGAGAGGAGAGGAGAGGGAGGAGAGGAGAGGAGAGAGAGAGAGAGAGGAGAGGAGAGGAGAGGAGAGGAGAGGAGAAGGGGAGAAGGGGAGAAGGGGAGGAGAGGAGGGAGGAGAGGAGAAGGGGAGGAGAGGAGAAGGGGAGGAGAGGAGGCGGGGGAGAGGAGGGAGGGGGAGGGGAGGAAGGGATGGGAGAGGAGAGGGTGGGAGGAGAGCAGGAGAGGAAGGGATGGAAGGAGATGGGAGGGGAGATGACAGGAGGAGATGGTAGGGTGGTACGAATAAAGAAAAGAAAAAGAGTACAAAATGAAGTGTCTGGGTGGAGGTTTCGTCAGCCTTTGCTCTCGTGGCGTGTCACATTACCCAGAACACTCATGCGTACTACACGAGACAGGCGATATGAAGGCGGTGCCGCAGCTAATTGCTAATTTCTTAAGAAAGCAATGAGTTGCTTAATTGCCTGATGTGCCCCTCCTAGAGTCCTACACACACACCTTATCACCTACCCCACCCCCTCAGCATATGTTCACATATACAGTTACGTACAGTAAGTGATGTATAATAAATAGTACATATACACACATAGCTCAGCTCCGGCGCTAAGTGTACGTTGGTGGCGCCACCTGGGTAAGAGCCTGAGAACTACATGGCCCAAGAATCGAATCCGACAGCCGCTGATTACCAGTGGCGTTTGAAGCGGTCATCTGCAGTTTTCAACATTCCACACAGGAGTGGGTTGGTTGGTTGTTGGAGTTTTACGTCCTGGCAACATTTAAGGTTATATCAGATGGGTACTGACTTGTGACAGTGCGCACTCATGGCGACTTTATAGTGTTGCCCCACTGGGAGACCAGGCCACCAACACCATGAGTTGATATCCCACTCAGTCACATTATCCTGACACTGAGCCAACCAGTCCTTGCCCTATCCTAATAATGCTGAGTGCCTGGCTAGGAAGCGACAAGTATCAATGTTTATGTCATTGGTTTGACTCGACCAGGGTTCGAATCCCACGATCTACCAAAACGGGAGACACATTGAGTACTACACCACATGTCCCCCATAAGGTAGTACACATCAACATTTTACCACATAACTGGTTTATGTTATATCAACATTTGATTAAACCATAAAAGTTGTGCATGGCTGACACCCACCCTCCCTCCCACCCCCATCATACATTTATTTGTATGGCTGAAGATGTTTTAAACTTTGAAAAGTCTTTAAAAGAGCGCTGTTTCAAATTTGTGAATTTAATGCTAACCATATATCAGGGATGAAAGTGATCTCCCGGAAAACAAGCGGAAATGATGATATTCTCCCATAGGTTTAACACTGTCAGGGAATCGCGGAAAATTTTCGGAAGTCGGGTTTCATATATATTGGTATATGCTGATAGTGCTGCGGCGTAAACGCTGATAGTGCTGCGGCGTCCGCATGGTGCTGCGGAATTGGAAAATCCCGGAAATCCGCGGAATCGCGGAGATCTTTCATCCCTAATATATTGAGTCGGGTCTCTAGATTTGAATATATTTTAACTGTCTTTGCTAAACATGAAGGAACTTGGAACACTGAATGGATAAAAACTATATACGGGTAGGTATATCTCCACATGCAGGGATGAAAGTTATCTCCGGGCAAAAAGCGGAAATGCTGATATTCTCCCAAAGGTTTAGCATTGTCAGGGAATCGCGGGAAAAATCCCGGAAGTCAGGTTTCATGCATATATTAATACATTTAAAGCATGTATTATTGGTATGTGCTGATAGTGCTACGCCGTTTGAAGCATGTATTAGTAGTATACGCTGATAGTGCTACGGCATTTAAAGCATTTATTAGTAGTATACTCTGATAGTGCTGTGGCGTCTGCACCACATATTGCTGCGGCATTTTGAACAACGTATTAGTATACACTTATAGCTACAGGAAAAATCCCGGAAATCCGCGAAATCGTGGAGATCTTTCATCCCTGCACATGTGGTGTTCTCTGTGGCGGAGTGGTTAGAGTGTCTGACTTTTTTCTAGGTCAGACTCCTAATCTGAAGGTAGGTGGTTCAATTCCCCATGCCCCCACCTCTGCCAATTTGGATTTCCACCACTGTGGAAACTAACAGCATCATCAAAGGGCAGTTGCTCTCATACCATGTCTATGTGGTGTGGGAGGTTAAAAATCCCTTAGGTTGGTAAAAGTGTAGGCTCTGGATTTCTATCGACAAACTGTCTAATGGTGAAAACAAGGCTATTCAGGCTTATCCATAATAGGCAGTATAAATCTTCAAGAAGAATGAAGTCGCTATGACAAGCTGCATAGTCCAATAAAAGCATCAAAATGTCTACCACTACACTTACCTAGCATTGATCATTTATACCCAACTTAGTTAGATACTGGTGCACTCATTAGATATTTATTTCTGCATGGGAGGAATACTAAGTCAATCTAATAGAACCTGTGACTACTGAAGCCTAAAGTGTCCAGCATTTTAGTGTGCATGGCAACATTAATTTTGCATCATTTCACATTAAATATCTCCACAAATGCTACTCCAAAGCTAAAGTAAAGTACACACTAACGATCAACCTAATATATTTATCTAAAATGGTATGGCAGAAAATCAAAACCATTTGATTATGTAACTTTCAATCTTTTCCAGCTCTAAAATAAAGCTTGTCTAGTTCTAAACACAAAATTGTCTTCCAAGGACTTGTAATTTTAGCCCAGTCCTAAATATCATATTATAATGTCCACCTTGCTAATTGCATGAATTACCCCAAAAACTTGTTTTAACGGTAGATAGCAATGCTGATTTCTTTGCCAGAAAAAAATAATAGATTGTACTATTATGATTTCCCTATAATTTGCAGGGAATCATAATAGTCCATATAGCAAATCTTTATCAGTATTTGTTTTATTTTAAAATTTCTTCAGCACATTATGCTATCAAATTACTAACACAGAAAACCAAAAAATAACATTATAAATATAATAATCTTCACTGTGGAATTTGTTCAAATCAATTTGAACTTGAAGAATGACTAATGCTAGGTACACACCTACCGTTTTTCCGCACCCACCTACTGTATACGATCTAAAACTGCCCAAAAGTCGTGAGGTGTGCACTCCCCTAGCACACCTACCGATTGCGATCCGCGACTTTTTAGGGCTAAAACTGCCCTCTTACGATTGCGATTCGCGATTCGAAAAATGAATCGGCCCGTTTTCAGTTTTAAGCGGGTTGGATCGGGTCGCGAGTTTTAGTGCGCGAATCGTAAATGGTAGGTGTGTACCTGGCATTAGACATAGAAATCATAATATGCATAAGTTCTTCGATTTAAAAAAACACCACGCAATAAGATAAGATCGACAATAAGAACTAAATATTCTTAATTTAGCCGGGAAATGCTCACTTTGGTGGAACGATGTAATCAAACCCTGAAATTGGAATGATTCCATCGAAATTGGAATGCCTGACAAGTCTGCCATTGTTGGGGAGTATAACAATTTCCACATCCGAATTCATTAGTGAAAACAGACATCAGTGAAAACAGACCGAATCAGTAAGCACGCCACTGGATTCCCGTGCAGGAGGTCGTGGGTTCGAACCATGGCCGAGTCAAACCAATGGAGTTACAAAATTTATAGTTGCCACTTTCTATCCTGACGCTCGACATTAATGAGATATGGCAAGCCGGTTTGCTCAGAATCAGAATAATGTGACTGAGTGGGGTATCGGGTCATGGTGCTGGCAGCCCATCAAATCGATATTGGGTGTGCACTGTCACAAGTTGGTACCCGTCCTGACATGACCGTAGATGTTTCTAGGATGCAGAACCCAGAATAAGCAAATATTAGTGAAGATATCCACTTTCGTTATTGATTCCTTCAAATGCAGATATCATATGTCAGTGAACACACCACCTGATAAGCGTTGGTCCATGGCGGCATTATTTTACTAATTTCTTTTTTTCCCTTTTTTTTTGATGGGATGTTTATGCTGTCCATAGCATATAAGCTTGGATGATCGAGCTTGTTTTCAATGCTGGGCAGATATCGGTCTGTGTTTCTTAAGATTATGGTTTGTGGTTAGTGATCTATGTTAGTTTTTTTGGATTTTCTTGGTAAGAGTCTTCCTCTTTTTATTTTTTCCTACACTTAATTCTAGACTAGCCTACTCTATTTACATATATAGGCTTGTTCGTAATAGGTAGTTGGTTTATGTTTGGATTTGATGTTATCTGAGTGGGATATCAGGTCAAGGTACTGGCGGCCTGGTCTCCCAGTGGGGCAGCATTATAAGTCGCCATGAGTGTGCACTGTCACAAGTCATATGTGATATGACCGTAAATGTTGACAGGACATAAAACACCAACCAACCAACCTATTCACAGCGCCACCTATCAGTTGACCACTAGACCATTATGATTCCTTATTGCACTCACCCTCTTCCAGAGGACGCCACTAGGACGCTATTTGGTGATTCTATAGTTACACACTTTTCTACCGCCAATTGTATTCATGTAGCATCTGATAGCTTTTCCATTTCCGAAGCAATAAATCTATTATCAATAAAAAAATAAATGTTCTTATATAAAAGACACTGCTTGCATAAATAAATCACTGTGAGGAAATATAAAGCCAAGTAGCATTCGCCTGGGGGCGCATTGATGATGCAGACAACGAGGCCCTGCCATAGGGATGGATACCTGCATTGACCTGGTTCCTTGATTTCTGGCTGAACATAAATTCCATAGCATGGGTTTCGTTCAGAAAATAATTTGAGGGTACCCAGAATGGGGGTCGAGGGGGGTCTGGTGGCTTTGTTGTTTCTGGCTCCTTGAAGAACCTTTGAACAAAAGTTATCCCAACAATTTGAAGGTATCGAGTCGTACCATCAGAAAATTTAAGGGTAGGGAATTTTACCCAGTTTACCATGTGGCAAAAACTCCAGGTGATAGCTATCCAATACAGTAAGCTACAATCTCCCCCAATATTCTTCCTGGACTATGATCCACCATTTTCCCGTACCACTAAATCTACTTCGTTCTGTAAGTATATGATCGAATTTTAGGGATATCTTTTAAAATAATTTGTTTAGATTTTTTAAATACATGTTGTCACTTACCTTGGAATACAAAATGATATCTAAAACAAACAAACGACCACCCTATACACGATTTCCGCGACTAGTACAACACCTGGTGATAGGCAACGAGACTCATGTTGTGGGTCAACAGTGTCTCACTGTATTGTTTTACACTGACGATCAAGTTTTTCAATCAATCAATAGGATACAGCTATAATTATCAAAAATGATTAAAAAATAGTAAGTATGTTTTCTATATAAATCCACATTTGTGAAGAACAGACTGTGTCAGTTGCTCAATATGAAGCCAGTGTTAACAGAGCCTCAATTGCCTCTCCACAGATGCTGTGACCACAAGTCCAGTCTGGATTACGCTCTGCGCATGCATCGCGGAAATCGTGTATTGCCGTCCATGATTTTCCCTAACTTTTGAAAAACCTTATATAAAACTAAATTCGATTTTCAAATAATTTCAAGGACCTCAGGCTGTTGAAGTCATTTTAAATTTCCTTTAACCATCACAAGTTTTTTCCCAGCGTCCTGCACGAACGCTGATTAAATAAACATAGGCGGCATATTTCTGCAGGAACACAATAATGCGAGTGGCATTCTCAATGGGTGAAATACAGGTGGCGCCCTCAATGGGTTAAAGCTGCATAGTCCGATGAAAGCATCACATTTTCTAAACTAAGACACGTACATAGATTGGATCCTACATTTGCAATATAGACTCTGGTGCATCCAATTTTCAAAACTAAAACAATTAGTTAGATTTGATCCTACATATCCAACATAAGATTAAACATCTATTGCCATATAGAAGAACTACTAAACCAATTTGTAAAAACCTGTCACTGTTCAAGCCTATTGTGTTCAGCATTTTGACGTGCATCCCAATATTATTATTAATTTTGCATGTTTCTCACTTAAAATATCTCCAAGCAAAACCCCTTT
The DNA here is from genome assembly GCA_030323885.1 of Branchipolynoe longqiensis. Taxonomy (NCBI): domain Eukaryota; kingdom Metazoa; phylum Annelida; class Polychaeta; order Phyllodocida; family Polynoidae; genus Branchipolynoe; species Branchipolynoe longqiensis. The sequence goes on from CM059193.1 coordinate 39,005,723, forward strand.
AAAATAAAAGTTTATTCAAGCTACAGTAAAATAAGAGCATAATGATCAACCTATATATATATATTATAATATATATATTATATATATAATCTATATATATTGTATATAATATATATAATATATATATGACAGAAACTTCAAAACCACCAGACTATGCAATTTTAACACCACCAAAAACACGCGAATTGAGAAGCCGCCATTGCGACGTGTGCAGTGACGTCACGACATCGTAACGTCACTGCGTCCACGCGTAACACTGCACCTACCCAGCATCCTGGCGGAGAGCGGCCCGAGGTGTTGGCCGTTGGGTGCCGGGGGGAGGACGCCCTCCGTGCCGTGGTTGTAGGATCCTATAGTCGGGTCGTTATTGTCGTAGTCCCGGGTTGGTGCCCCCTTGCCCCCGGCCCCCGGGTGTGGTAGCCCGGGGAGGTGTGGGTGTGGGTGTTGCTGCTGCTGTTGCTGCTGCTGCTGCTGTGCCAGCAGGTGTTGCAGGTGTTGCGGGTGTTGTGGGTGTCCGTTCACACCTGGGTGGTGATGCACCCCGCCACCTCCGTCCCCGCCGCCCCCTCCGCCCCCATGGTGCCCAACCCCATTAGTCACATTGGGACCCAGTTTAGTGCCTGGTCGGCTTAGGTCCACTGGCAGCTCCGGTTGGTGCTGCTGGTTCAGCTGGTGCTGGTGCTGCTGGTGCCGGTGCTGCTCGTACCTGCCTTGCACTTGCTGCGCCGTCTCTGCCATAAGTTGTCCCCCACCATTCAGCACGAACTCCTGTGGGTGGGGGTGGGGGTGGGGGTGGGGGTGGGCCCGGCCCGACACTGCGCCCGGCGTCAGGCCGTGTGACGTCACGGACGTCGGCACGTTGACGGTGCTCGCCTGCACCGTGTATGACCCCGCCCCCTGGTGGCGCTGCGGCGCCGGGTGCGTCGGCTGGGCGCCGGTCGGCAGGTCCGTCAGAGGCAAGGGGATGAAGGCCGGCTGAGAGGCCTCGCCCATCGAGCTGCCGCTCCCATAACGCACCAGCGTGCTCTCACGCGCTATGGCCGCCCCGATCGTATATCCATACTGGCCCTGCAACGAGAGTCAAGGTCATGAGTGGAAGGGAGAGGTGACACGGGTCAGAGGTCACGCCGAGGTCATTATCATGAGGTCATTATCAAACGGCGCCGTGTGTTGGTGGCGGTGGGCGCATTGAGACTTGAGATTGAGACTGAGAGATGTGGTCTGATCCATGCTGCCATGGCAACGCCGCAAGGTCAGGTGAAGGTCAACCGAGGCGTTAAGTTTATTTACACACACATGCATGTTATTAAAGAGGGAGAAGCTGGGTTTGGAACAAGTAGAAAGGAACGAGGTTAATTGAAGGTCATTTGACTTCTTAAAGACACATGTAGTGTGTTAAGTAAATCGGTCTGGATGCTACCTGATCCTTCATAATCATAGAACGCTGGTCTCAAGGAAAGTGTGTACACACATGAATGGAATTAATTACATATTGTAAATTTACACATGTGTGTCTAAGACTAAGTATATACTGTACATTTACACAACTGTATATAAGTACACATCACACATATTTAAATATCATACATTAACACATATGTGGACATAATGCAGTTGTATCTAAGTACATCCCATACATTTACACACATAATGCACATATTCATTTTTACGTAATGTGCATGTTCATTTTTATACATATGTAAACAAATATGAACAAATGTAGACAAATGAAAACAAATGTAAATGCACTACATGTGTATCTGAAACACGTACATTTACACACATGTACATCTACACACATATATATATATACATCACACATTTTTACATATCGTACATTTAAACATGTGAACATAACATACATTTTCACATATGTGATGTACAACGCATTATACGAGTATAAATGCAAGGGGAACATATACTGTATATATATTCCTCCTTGGCGCATTGGTGGTGCCCCCCCCACAAGCTGTCGAGGTAATTGGTGGGCAGCCCCCCTCCCCCTCGCACCACACACACTTGAGGAAATCATTCCAAATTGCACATCTACATACAATACATATTAATTATTATGCATTTGCATACAAGTGTGTAAGCATGTAGTGTCCATTTACACAAATGTATATAACTGTACTGTACATTCATACACACGGTTCCACGTTGTATACCGGTTCCACACCAAGTTCAAAGGCACATGCCATGGCTAGTTCAAGGTCATTTTCGCAAGTTAGGAATGTAAATATGTGCATGATCAGTATACATGTGTGCGCAACAATATCAAAGTGACCAGCAGGCGAAAAGGAATGCAAGGCGGGCAAGTGTGTGTGTGTGTGTGTGTGTGTGTGTGTGTGTGTGTGTGTGTGTGTGTGTGTGTGTGTGTGTGTGTGTGTGTGTTTGTGTGTTTGTGTGTGTGTGCGCGTAAAATATAATTTAAATACAAAGTAGCGTCTGTATCAACGCGAGGTGAGATGGAACGATTGAAGGTCATCACGAGGTCAATATCAAAGAAGATCAAGAAGGAAATACTTTCTGCAAAGTGACCGGTTCCCTGGCCCATATCCACTTTTCTTTAAAACAATTTTAATTAAATATATATATATATATATATTTTTTTTTTTATCAAGGACAGTCAACTTCAAGCAATTCTGTTCAGTCTATCCACAAGGTGGGGAGGCCGGTGCCTCAGCGTTGTTATACTTTATATTATAATATTGACCATAACACTCCTTTTTTAAATGGTGTGCCATAATAGACGAAGTACATAACTAAGTCTGATACTAGTGATAGTGTTTTATTTAGTTTACAGAGTTGATTGATATTTGTGTTTAGATATTGCATTCCAGACCACCAGTCTATCACCTCCCCCAGCCCCCTTTTTAAAAAGAATGTTTAGTATTTTGGTTACGTGATAATAAAAAACAAAAACAAACTAACCCAATCTGGATAGAACAACAATAGTAGTTGGTTGTTGGAGTTTTATGTCCTGGCAACATCTAATGTTATATCCGGACAGGTACCGACTTGTGACAGTGTGCACTCATGGCGATTTTATAGTGGTGCCCCACTGGGAAATCAGTCTGCTGGCACCATGACCCAATATCACACTACGTCACATTATCCTGACACTGAGCTAACCATTCCTTGGCCTATCCTATTAATGTCGAGCGCCTGGCTAGGAGGCGACACGTATCAATTTTATAAGTCATTGGTTTGACTCGACCGGGAATTGAACTCCCCATCTCCCGAACGCGAGGTCCGTGCTCTACAGATTCAGCCACTGCGCCCAGTAACAGCAAGAGTAAAATAATAATAATAATAATAATAATAATAAAAACAAATTAAAAATATGAATAATATTACTGATATGCCATTACTCCAAACGGCCTGCTGCAGCCAGAATGCTAAATCATTACTAATGCACTACCAACAGCTATCGAGTTTATATTGTATTTGTAGTGGTCCGCACTGTCCTCTCAGGCAATAGCCACATGGACAGGGGGGCGTGAATAGGGTGATTGATGACACCAATGTTGGTGTCGTGTTAGTACCGTGTCAGCGCGTACAACACGTCAGGACACGCCGGCAGCGCGTCCACACCGCGCGGCCAACGCGTCCAGGCGCGCCGGCAACACGTCCAACGCGCCGAGAAACGCTGGAGCAACGCCAATGGCCCGCCCACTACCCGTCGATGGGACGTTTCAGACGCGCCAACGGAACGGTCGCATTTTGGCGAAAAAAATGCCAACGTTAAGCGATGTTGCCCAACGGTCTGCCAGCGTTCCGCCGGCGCACGAGCAACGGGTTTCGACGTGTTGTTAACGCGTCCGTAACGTCCCCTCCAACCCGTCGGCGCGCGTCGGGGTGCGTCGAAAGTTTTGTGCAAGCACAAAACGATGGGCGCGAGCCAGCGGGCGCTGACGTGTTGGCTCACACGTTGCTATCAGTGTACGTGTACCGACGCGCCGGTAACGTGCCGGACGTGTACCGACGTTTCGCCCAAAGACCCAACACGTTGGCACGCGTTGTCCAACGTTGGTGCAACACGTCATAGTGTGACTGCGGCATAACACACTAGCCTGGAATGCAAGATATGTTGGTTCGATTCCTGCTTTAGGTGTAATATTTCCCATTGTCATGACCCCCATAACAATATTTATATTTCCCTTCATGCACTGCGTCCCATGATATTTGAATCTAACCAATAAAAGTATCTGCTAATGTGAACTACGATTAACCCGTCCACAGTACAGGTCAGCCTTTGACATATACAGCACAATCAACAATCAAAACATGTCAAAAAGTAGCAATGTCCAGCCATCATTAAACATGTCAATAAGTAGCAATGTCCAGCCATCATTCATATTCTCATTCACTGGTCTATTCACTATTAAAATGAGTTGTGTAAACATCTGCAAGCATCTATGGAAAACAGGTGTCTTGGTACAGACAAGTGTGTTATTCGGAAGAATAGAATATCCCCTCCCTCCCCCCAAACACAAACAAAAACATTTTATCCCCTCCCTCCCCCCAAACACGAACAAAAACATTCTAATTACTACTCCTACAAATACTAATATTAAACACACAAAAATGACAGATGGTCATTATCATGTGATGGCAACGATATTAATAGTAATAATAATTATTAGTACTCCTTTACTAATGAGCATGTGTTGATGACAATACTATTACTACTATTATTAATAAACAAACACAAAGCCAGGGAGGACCTTAGCATGTGGCAGTGACAATACTATTACTACTACTAATAAACAAACACAAAGCTAGGGAGGACCTTAGCATTTGGCAGTGACAATACTATTACTACTACTAATAAACAAACACAAAGCCAGGGAGGGCCTTAGCATGTGGCAGTGACAATACTATTACTACTACTAATAAACAAACACAAAGCTAGGGAGGACCTTATCATTTGGCAGTGACAATACTATTACTACTAATAATAAACAAACACAAACAAACCAAAAACAGGATGACCTTAGCATGTGTTGGTGACAATACTATTACTACTACTAATAAACAAACACAAAGCCAGGGAGGACCTTAGCATGTGGTGGTCACAATACTATTACTACTACTAATAACTACACATATGATTGTGAGCTTTCTAATTTAATGAGTGTCTATTGGCACATAATTGATTGTCTGCTTTTACATGTAAAAGCGATGGTTTGAACAAAAAACAAACATTTCTCGTCGTGAATATGGCCTATCTATGCTGCCGACATGCCGTAAAGCAACCACCAATCAATCAATCACTACTAATAAATAAACAAAAAGCCAGGGAGGACCTTAGCATGTGACAATGACAATACTATTACTACTACTACCAAACAAACACAAAGCCAGGGAGGGCCTTAGCATGTGGCAGTGACAATACTATTACTACTACTAATAAACAAACACAAAGCTAGGGAGGACCTTAGCATGTGGCGGTGACAATACTATTACTACTACAAATAAACAAACACAAAGCCAGGGAGGGCCTTAGCATGTGGCAGTGACAATACTATTACTACTACTAATAAACAAACACAAAGCCAGGGAGGACCTTAGCATGTGGCGGTGACAATACTATTACTACTACTAATAAACAAACACAAAGCCAGGGAGGGCCTTAGCATGTGGCAGTGACAATACTATTACTACTACTAATAAACAAACACAAAGCCAGGGAGGGCCTTAGCATGTGGCAGTGACAATACTATTACTACTACTAATAAACAAACACAGAGCCAGGGAGGACCTTAGCATGTGGCAGTGACAATATTATTACTACTACTAATAAACACACAAACAAACCAACAAACAAAAAGCCACAGAGGACCATGAGCATATAGTAGTGACAATACTGTTACTACTACTAATAAAAAAACAAACACTCTTACAAAAAGCTAGGACCTGAGCATGTGGCGGTGAGAATATCTAATAAACAAATAAACAAAAAGCCAGGGGTGGGGGGGGGGGGGACCACAAGCATGTGGCGGTAACAATATATTACTACTAATAATACACAAACACAAACGAACAAAAAGCCAGGGAAGACCATGAGCATGTGGCGGTGACAATGGCCACACAACACGCCGGATTGTTAACCTTTCAGAGCCCCGTCTACACCAACATGAGAGCAGGCCAGGCCGGGGCGATGGACGCCGAAATGTCAGCCGAATGTCATCGCCGTTATCTGCATGGGGAATGCGCAACACTGTAACGGCACATTGATAACAGCAACTCGCAACACCCATACTCCGCCAGTCTCAAGTGATTCACTTGGGTGCATGCCGAATCAGAGAGGCTCGCTGTTAAAGTGGCACCATCCGATGGTTTTGAGCTTCCGCCATGTTTTTTTGTGGGTTTAAAGAAAAAAAAAAATTGCATAGTCCGATGGTTTTTAGATTTGATCATTTTCTGAGGTAAATATATTAGGTTGATCGCTATAATTATAACTATGGTTTTGAGATTTGATCATTTTCTGAGGTAAATTATATTAGGTTCATCATTATTTTATCATTTTTGAGGTAAAAGTATTAGGTTGATCGCTATAATTATAGTGATGGTTTTGAGATTTTATTATTTTCTGAGGTAAATATATTACGTTGATCGTTATTTGATCATTTTTGGAGGTAAATATATTAGGTTGATTGTAATAATTATAGCGATGGTTTTGAGATTTGATCGTTTTCTAAGGTCAATTATATTAGGGTTATTATTATTTGATCATATTTAAGGTAAATATATCAGGTTGATCATTATAATTATAATATATATTTACCTTAGGAAATAATAAAATCTCAAAACCGATCCGGCATAGGTTTGAATTGAAGTAACTTTGATTTAAAATGACTAACTTAGGAGATATTTGATGTGCAAACCTGCAAAGTTAATTTTGGGATCCTTGTCACAACTCTGATCCAATAGGCTTCAGCAGTAACAGTTTCTATTAACTTATTTACTTAGTATCCCTTTCTATGAAGCAACAAATGCTTAATACGTGGGGACAAAAAGCCAAATTAACGTTGCATAATTCCAATGGCTCTTAATTCGCGCAATATATATATATATATACTTTTTATGGGTAAATATTTTGGTTTCAATGTTATAATAACAATCTACTCCACTTTAGTTTCAGGTCACTTTTTAATGGGTTTACATCTTGCAGATATTTGAAGTGAAAACATGCCAAATTAATTTGAGTGACAAAATGTAAGACATGTTTGGCTTGCCCATTTGCAAGCATACATAGCACAACATCAAACCACTATATATACCAGACGGGATGGCCAAATGAGTTAGAGCGTCCGTCTCCCGTGCTGGTAGATCGTGGGGTCGTGGGTTCGAGTCCCGGTCGAGTCAAACCAATGACTTTAAAATTGATACTTGTTGCTTCCTAGCCAGGCGCTCGGCATTATTAGGATAGGGCAAGGACTGGTGTGCTCAGTGTCAGGATAATGTGACTGAGTGGGATACCAGGTCATGGTGCCGGCGGCCTGGTTTCCCAGTGGGACAGCACTATAAAGTCGTCATGAGTGCGCACTGTCACAAGTCGGTACCCGTCCTGATATGACCTTAGATGTTGCTAGGACGTAAAACAACAACCAACAATCAAACCACTTTAACTATTTAACAAATGCACCATTATTTATGTTGAAAGAGCAAGATAAAATCTAGATAAGTGTTTTGATTTAGAAAATGCCATGCTTTCATTGGATTATGCAGCTTTAAATTAGACTTTGTGGCGCTATATATGTAATATATATAATGCATGTAATATATGTATTACACGTACTAGACGTACTACATGTAATACATGTACAGTATAACCCTGTTAAACCAAGCTTGAAGGGACCCTAGAAATCTGTTTGGATTAACCGATCATTGGTTTAACCGAGTTTTGGCTTGGACTTGGACTTGGCTTTGGCGTGGTGTTCTCTGTGGCGGAGTGGTTAGAGTGTCTGACTTTTTTCTAGGTCGGACTCCTAATCTGAAGGTCGGTGGTTCAATTCCCCATGCCCCCAGCTCTGCCAATTTGGATTTCCACCGCTGTGTAGAACTTACAGCGACATCAAAGGCCAGTTGCTCTCATACCATGTCTATGTGGTGTGGGAGGTTAAAAATCCCTTGGGTCGGTAAAAGTGTAGGCTCGGGCTTTCTATCGACAAACTGTCTAATGGTGAAAACAAGCCTATTCAGGCTTATCCATGATAGGCAGTATAAATCTTCAACAACAACAACAACAACAAAAAAACAAAAAACGCTGGTGCATTATTAGTGCAATAATCAAAGTGTCCACATACAGACAATGTATGTGGACACTTTGATTATTGTTTTTTTATGTACATACAGTATAACCCCATTAAACCAAGGTCGGTTAAACCAAACGATCGGTTAATTCAAACTTTTTTTGGCGGCCCGGCAAAATACTATCATTTATCATATAAAAAAGTTGGTGGGGCCTCAGATGACCTTATAACCACATGAAAGTTTGGTTTAACCGTACTGGGAGTAGCCTGGGCTCTGACAATTTTGTTTGATTAACCGATAATTTGGATTAACCGACTTCGGTTTAACCAACTTTTTTATATGATAAATGGTAGTATTTTGCCGGGCCGCCGAAAAAAGTTTGGATTAACCAATCGTTTGGTTTAACCGAGCTTGGGTTAACAGGGTTATACTGTAATACATGTAATACATGTAATATATATATATTATATGTAATTCAGTGAATCCTCTCTAAATCGACCGACCTTGGGACCGACTTTAAGTGGTCCATTTAGGGAGGTGGTTGGACTAGGGAGTTAACATATGGTTACAATGGTATTATTGGAACCCAAGTAAAGCGATCGATATATGGGAGTGGTCGATTTGTGGGTGTTGTCGGTTAGAGAGGTTTTACTGTATATGTAATATATGTATGATGTATTATATGTAATATATGAAACATATGTAACATATGTAATATATAATATAATACATATTTTGTTTTCTTGTTTCATATCAACGGGATAAAAGCGGGCATCTTACGAGAGTTGCCTGTGTGCAAGAGGAACTCTGTGCAGTCTAACCAGGACAGCATGGAAATAGGCGAAATAATAGCAGACTATTATCGGGGTTGGCGAACGTTAAGGTTGTGACACGGGCTTCGAATAAGTAGCATACGTGTCATGCAGTGGTGGATGAGCGGTGTGCGCGTGTGCGTGCGTGCGCGCGTGTGTGTGTGTGTGTGTGTGTGTGTGTGTGTGTGTGTGTGTGTGTGTGTGTGACAGTATGTGGCAGTTGTGTATTAGATAGAGTATGTGGCGGTGTGTGTATACATGTATGTGTGAATGTATGTATGTGTGAGTGTGTCTATATTATGTATGTATGTATTATGTATGTATGTAGTATTCATGTTGTATGTATGTATGTGTGTATGTGTAGAATTGGTGTGTATGTATGTATGTATGTATGTATGTATGTATGTATGTATGTATGTATGTATGTATGTATGTACGTACGTACGTACGTACGTACGTACGTATGTATGTATGTATGTATGTATGTATGTATGTATGTATGTATGTATGTATGTATGTATGTATGTATGTATGTATGTATGTATGCACATATGCATATTGCAGGGGATTTATTTTTTTATTGTGAACAAAACTCTGGCTTTGAAGTTTGAAGGTGGCCCCACACCCGGCGTCTCTAGTCAACCAGGCGTGACGGGTCCGTGTGTGTGCGTGTGTGTGTGTGGGGTGGGGGGGGGTCACCAGTGTATCACTCGTAGACATTAACAACTTGAATAGCCCCCACCCCCACACATTATCTACATCAACCCCGACACCCAGACACACCCTCTCACACACATACCATCATATACACATAAACCATCATATACACACCCTCACACACACCCTCAGATAAACCCTCACATACACACACCACACCCTCACATGCACACACACCCTCACATACACACCACACCTTCACATAAACCCTCACATACACACACGGCCTTAAAGCTTACAGGTGTGAACCCATATGTAGCGTTCTGTTCACCAACTGCAATTACCACCGTCACACATATAAGCACCAACGGATAATTAAATAATTCTTTTGTACAAACTAAATTTACGTCAGAATATAGTGTGCCTACATGCCTGCTGAGGCCCGCCCGTCAGCCTCTTTGCCTGTCTGTCTGTCTGTCTGTCTGTCTGTCTGTCTGTCTGTCTGTCTGTCTGTCTGTCTGTCTGTCTGTCTGTTTGTGTGTGTCTGTCTCTGTCTGTCTGTCGGTCGGTCTGTGTCTCCATCTCTCTGATTGCCTGTGTTACGTCTTATCGTCTGTCAGTGCTAAATGGAACGCCTGTGGCTGTATTCATGTATAAATGCTTGCACTTGTCACTTTGTCCCTTTCAGTTTTAATTTTGGAGTAAAGCCGACACGACTGGAAGATAATCCACCCTCATCTCCACCCCCACCTCCACCCCCAGTGAAGATGCCAATCAATATAGTCGACCAATCATGTTCGGCTAACAGGAACAGTCTAGTAAAAAGCTCCCACATATTGGCTCATCATGAGTAGTGAGGACCATTATGCCTCAAAAGAGCTTAAGGGAGAGACACCCTTCACCCCTCACCACCACCACCACCACCACCACCACCACCACCACCACCACCACCACCACAACAACAACAACCGGCTTTTTTTTTTTACCTAATTAAATGGGTATAAAATTATTCTTTTCAGGGGTCTGGGTGTATAAAGTGACGGTAGTTTGTTTGTTGTTGTTTTACGTCCTAGTAACATCTAGGGTCATATCAGGATGGGTAACGACTTATGACAGTGCGCACTCATGGCGACTTTATAGTGCTGTCCCAGTGGGAAACATGGCCGTCAGCACCATGACCTGGTATCCCACTCAGTCACATTATCCTGACACTGAGCACACCAGTCCTTGGCCTGTCCTAATAATGCCGAGCGCCTGGCTAGGAAGGGGAGGGGGCTGCAATGGGAAACATTACATTTAGAGTGAGATTCGAGCCCACAATTCTTGCCATTCCATAGCTAGCATCCTAACCATTAGGCTATCTAGTATCCCTAATGCAATCACTCTAACACTGCCTACCTGTCTATTATCCTATCTAGTCTCCCTGGTGCAATTAATGTAGCAATGCCTACCTGTCTGTGTGGTTCCTGCCTGAGAAGTCAGTGCAGACTATTAGTACTACAAAAGTAATGATGAACCTGTTTACACGGGCGATTTAAAATGCTTCATATGAAACCACTTGCCTAGATCGACTCACATTTGGCGTGTAAACGCGACTCTGAGGTGTTTTAGGGCTGAATCGATTCATATGAAACGGTTCATCTATACCACCTCGCGAGGTAGTATAGATGAAGCGATTCAGCTGGTTCCCGGGTGGCAATAGTGTAAAATAGTGATGCTCGCCGGGTACAGATGCAGCTGTAACTAATCGCTGGTGCCCGGCAGTGTTAGGGCCCGATTAGGCCGAAATCTAGTGAATGCGATCATATTTAACAGAATTACAGACTTAAATAATGAAATTTAATTTAAATTAACCTTAAATTCCAAGCGATATTAACGTAGCAGCTACATCTGCGTCGAATCGACGTGTGTAAACTAAACAAATAGCAGTGCTTGCCGGCTACAGGAGCCTGCTGGTTCCCGGTGCCGACTCACTTTCAAACTCCGCCGTGTAAACACGCATCTAAACCGCTTCATATAAATCGCTTTGTCTACATCGTTTCACAATTCCCCGTGTAAACACGGCTTAATATATTTATTTAAAGCGATATGGCAGAAACCACCGCACTATGCGGCTTTAATTAAGATATTCGCGGAATACAATTTAATAGACACGAGATAGATCTCGTATATCAAAATAAAACCGCTTTGTTTTTAAAGACAAACATGTTATTACCATATCTCTGTTATCAGTCCATTGTTGTCGCGGACATACCAGAATTCGATGTAATCTCGGAACATAAAATCGTCAGTTAAATTGTTTTTTAAATGAACAATTAAAGGGCTGTAACGTCGTAAAGTGACTATTAATGATCAAATGTCACGGTCACGCTTGTTAGTACCAGCTAGATAAGACTCACTTTGATTCGAACTATAAGGTAATTTACTAGCACAATTAACGCCAGACGGCGCGTCGAGCTAGCGAACAAGCAGGCACTAGTCTAGTAGTAGATTCATGAGGCCAAATTAAAAAAAAATTTAATTGGTGATAGTCCTCGTCCTCACCAGTGCCCAAAAAATCGCACGCCCCTGACGTACCTTTTGAAAACAAATTTGCTTTAAAACTGTTAAAAATGCGTCGGGCTAGGAGCAATTCAACTTTTGTATCAATTTTTAAGTCATCGGTTTGACTCGGCCAGGATTCGAACCCAGGAGTTCGAATCCCACGACCTACCAGGACGGGAGGCGGACAATCAACTCATTCGGCAATCGCGTCTGGTTATGCATTACATCTTCGTAACAAAATTAAAAAAATTAAAATTTAAAACCCGCCTGCCAGACCATCATTTTCATTTCAATAGGACAAGCACCATTTAAAGAATATTTATTTGGCCTAATGCTCACATAAATTCACTAACATACTCTTGAAAGCAAATTACGACAACAATTAAAGATACGGGGAGGGGTGGGGGACACAAAGCATTCATGTTCCAGTCATAATTCTACGGTCTGTGAACTAATTCTAGTTCGTAAAAAGCAAAAAAATAAAAGATACAATAAACAATTAATGATACATGATGGGATGGGGGACACAAAGCATTCATGTTCCAGTCCTAATTCTATGGTCAGTGAACTAATTCTAGTTCCTAAAAAGCAAAAAATAAAACATACAATAAACAATTAAAGATACGTGATGGGATGGGGGACACAAAGCATTCATGTTCCAGTCATAATTCTACGGTCTGTGAACTAATTCTAGTTCGTAAAAAGCAAAAAATAAAAGATACAATAAACAATCAAAGATGCGGGGAGGCGTAGGGGGACACAAAGCATTCATGTTCCAGTCATAATTCTATGGTCAGTGAACTAATTCTAGTTCGTAAAAAGCAAAGCATAAAAGATACAATAAACAATTAAAGATACGGGGAGGGGTGGGGGACACAAAGCATTCATGTTTCAGTCATAATTCTATGGTCAGTGAACTAATTCTAGTTAGTAAAAAGCAAAGAATAAAAAAGAATAAAAACATAATCCTAAATGAAAGCATGACGGAAACATCCTAGACCGCAATCTTGGTCTTAAAAGAAATAGTTACCGACGTCGTCTGACCGAGTTCCAGCTTGTTTTAGTACAATCATTTAACCCAAATCTGTGTTATGGCTGGCGCACACCTCCCGTTTACGATTCGCGCACTAAAACTCGCGACCCGACCCGACCCGCTTAAAACTGAAAACGGGCCGATTCGTTTTTCGAATCGCGAATCGCAATCGTAAACGGCCGCTTTTAGCACTAAAAACTGAGTTTTATGCGCGAATCGCAATCGCTAGGTGAGCGATTTTTGTGCGCGAAACAGGCAGTTTTACATCGTAAACGGTAGGTGGGTGCGCACAAATGGTAGGTGTGCGCCAGCCATTAGTCTAAAGTCCCCCTTCCCTCATTCCCCCCTCCCTGACCCCCCCCCCCCTCCCTCCGCCTGCACTCCCCACCTACGTATTGGTCCACCTGCTATCTATCACTATACTATGCGCGCGCGCCCAGGGAGATTTAAATATAACTGTATATATATGATATATTCTTTGCTGCTGGTCCTAATTGGTTGGTCCTCACATTGTAACTGTTTTCGTCTAAATTAATTCTCCTTTTCATACCAAATGAAGAAAATTCCTTTTATTATACCCCAAAGAAGCAATGACAGCAATCCAGTGAGAAAAGAATGTTTGGTTTATTTTTTATTGCAAAAATAGATTCATTTGTCATGCAAATATGACAGCTAAAAATGGGAATGGTGAAACGGTACTACTTGTGTTGGAAACTACTTCATTGTAGACCAAAATATTCAAACATAGCTAGTTTATTTGCAAAGTTGTAACATGCAAAAATGTCAGAAAACTAATTTTAGGACTGTTGAGTGTCTGTGTGTAAAACAACGATGCTTGAAAGTGAGCATAACGCGTGTTTCATGAGATGTCACATCATGAAACACGCGTTCACCTTCAATTTTCACAATATCCAACCATGCAAGCCAGGAAAAACCCTGCTGCTTTAAATAGGATAGCATCATAAATGCCTAGTTCTGAACACAAAAGTTATAATATTATTTCCTAAAATGCATTAAAAGTTAAATAAAAACTTTGTGTCACGGGTGTAACACGCGTAACGGCGAAAATTTATTTTGCGATACAAAATCCAACAATGGATCAAATCTCTTCTCGCCATGATTTTCAAATATATCGTGGGCACCTACACACCTACTGATGATGTGGTGTCAAGTCATAAACAGGATGTTGCGCTATGATGCTATTAGTGTGGGGTGTCACACATCGATGAAGATGAAACACGCGTAACGGCAAAAATTATTTCGCGATACAAAATCCAATAATGGATCAAATCTCTTCTCACCATGATTTTCAAATATACCGTGGGCATCTACACACCTACTGATGATGTGGTGTCAAGTTATAAACAGGATGTTGCGCGATGATGCTATCACGCATTCACCTGTTGTCATCTTCATCCTCTAAGTCATCACAATATCTTTTTCTACATAAGAAAACTTATAACACTCAAAAGAAATATTTGCATACATGTAATGTGTACAAATAATGCCCTGAACAAATACATTTTTTGCATGCTATTAGCAGTGTCTAACCTAAGTCATTATTGAGTGTCACATGAAACATGCGTTACATGTTACATGTGTTACAATTCCAAGAACATCAGAAGTTAGGGAAGTGTTCCAAGATTACTTTGAAATATGTCCACAGCATCAACAACTAATAAGCATAAATATTTTCATCATCTGTGGTGCTTGTTTCATCATGAAGGAACAACTTTTCCTTTCCATGTAACGCATGTTTCAGTGTCACAATTTTATATCTTCTCTGTTCTACTCTCAAGTGGACGAACACTCATAAAATTGCACTTAGTTACTCCTAGTGACTGCTGTTCAAAACCTAACTAGGAAATAATAAGGGTCTTGTTCTAAATATTACATAATGAAGGTTTTTGTGTCGGCCGAAACACGCGTAACATTCTCCACTTGGTCATGTTCAAAGCCACCCTGACTTGCAGTCTGGGTCCAAATTGTTTTTGTTTTAAATTGTGTCTTAAAATTGGATGTATGTGGAACACAACAAGCCTAATTGGGATAGGCTGTAACATATTTCAGTTTTGACCTCCGATTCCCCCTTTTTAGGACCAAAACTGAAGAAGAACCCATTATAAGCAAAACTTGTAACACTCAAAAGACATACTTGCATACATGTAATGTGTAGAAATAATACCCTTAACAAAAACTTTTTTTGTGTGCATACTGTTAGCAATTTCTGAGCCAAGTTATTATTGAGTGTCACATGAAACATGCGTTACATGTCACATGAAACATGCGTTACAACTCCAATAACATCAGAAGTTATGGAAGTATTACAAAATTACTTTGAAATATGTCCACAGCGTCAATAACTAATAAGCATAAATACCTTTTCATGCTCTGTGGTGTTTGTTTGATCTTGAAGAAAAAGTCCTCTGTTCTACTCTCAAGTGAACCGACCCTCATAAAATTGCACTTAGTTACTCCTAGTGAGTGCAGTTCAAAACCGTACTAGGAAAAAATAAGGGTTTAGTTCTAAATCTGACACTAGGTGGCTTTTTGTGTCACACCGAAACACGCGTAACGTTCTCCACTTAGTCAAGTTCAAAGCCACCCTGACGTGCAATCGGGGTCCAAACTGCTTTTCTTTTAATTGTGCCTTAAAATAGGATATATGTGGAACACAACAAGCCTAACTAGGATAAGCTGTGACGTATTTAAGTTTTTACCCCCGATTCCCCTTTTTTAGGACCAGCAGCAAAGAAGAACCCATCTCTTAATGCCCAGTCACACCTTACCGTATTGGAGAAACGGACAGAAGCCGGACACTGTCCGGTGAAATACGGCAATGTATGGTTTATATACGGTTGGCATCCGGAGTGTCTGTTATCTGTCCGGTGGTGTCCGGTACAAGTTTTGAACATGCACAAAACTTTTACCGGACATCGCCGGACTGACGTGTACAGTTGGTGTCCGGTTTAAGTCTGTTTAGTACGTTTTGTCCGGTTCATGTCTGTTACCCATCCGTTATGTCTCAGGTTTGCTTCCTGGATAGTCCGTTGACGGTGTTGGGGGAATTCGGTCCGTCGGTTTTTTCAGCGCGTCCGTGAACAGTCCGGTACATGTCCGCTTGGTGTTGGGTCTGTCCGTTTGATATTCGTTTGCCGTCTGGTTCTCATCCGGGTCTCGTCCGTTGGCTATTCGTTAATGTACGTTCCTTGTCCAGTTAGTGTCCGTTTCGTCCGGCGGCCGTTGCAACAGTTTGGCACATTTCGGAACACCAACGGACTAGACAATTGTCCGTTGCTCAATCTGGTAAGGTGTGACTGGGTCTTTACATAGATAACTTATGTATATATAATACATAAATACCTGTGCAGACCCATGCAACAAGGATAAAATGTTATCGCGAAAACAGCGAGGTCGTGCTAAAGCGGGGTTCAGTTTATTTAAATTACCGTTGAATTAAGGAATTCTGGGTCCAATGAACCATCGCGTTATATCAGAATTCGCGTTAAATTTGGGCACATTAAAACGGGTTGACACTGTAGGTGTCAAGTCAGATTTGAGAGGACGATGCCCACTAAGTTAGTAATTAAGATTGCATAGTCCGATGGTTTTGAGTTTATTTCACTTTTCTGAGATAAATATATTAAACTGATTGTCATAATTTACCTTACTTTAGTTTGAAGTAAATCTTATTTTAAATGGATAACTTTTGTGATACTTGAAGTCTAAACATGTCAAATTAGTTTTGACAAACATGCCAAAAGTAAGCTTCTGCAATAACAGATATTAAATTGACTCAGTGTTCCTTTCTGTGTGGCATTAAAATGCTTAATAAGTGCATCAGCATCAGTTGGTGGTGGAAATCGTCTATAACTATAAGACCTTTTCCACAGAGCATGATGCAGCGTAAGCTGCTAAAGCCCCAGTCACACCTACCCGGACTAGCCCCGGATATTAAGTTGGACCAATCAATCCCCCGGACTGACCCGGATTGCCCCGGACCATTTCGCTATTTTTGCTGTATTTTGCCTGGCAGTCACACATCTAAGGACGAGCCAAGGTTTACCCCCGGATGTCCGGGTCTTATCCTGGCAGTCCGGGAGTGGTCCATGGCTCTGTCGGGGCTAGTCCGGGCTAAAACGTGGCTCTTCCGGTTTAAAAATGACCCGGACTGGACACGGACTACCCCCGGACCACCCCCGGATGATGCCGGATCGACCCCGGATTGCAATATTCCCCGGATCGCCCCGGATGTCTTAAACATTTTAAAACATCCGGGGCCCACCAGGATGATGCCGGATCACCAAGGACCAGCCACGGATCACCAAGGACCAGCCACAGATGAGCCACGCATCACGCCGGATCACCACGGACCACGGTCCGGGGCTCGTCCAGCCCCTGATCTGGGTATGTGTGACCTAGGCTTAAAATTAGTTCTTTCTCTGCCAACATAGGGACTCGCCGTGAATATGGCCTAGGCTGCTGACACGGCATAAAGCAACCACCAATCAATCAATCAATCAATCAATCAATCAATCAATCAAGCCAACATAGGGCGATATGGTGGTGGAAATCATCTATTGAACCCACCTCAATGGAGATTGCCTCAGAACGATTATCCAACAGCACATGGGGACAGCTTTGACTAAAATACGGTTAACCTAATTTCTATTCATCCGTGAATTCGGACTGTATAAATTATAATACACAGTACATTCTCTCTCTTGAAGATTTATACTGCCTATCATGGATAAGCCTGAATAGGCTTTTTTTCACCATTAGACAGTTTGTCGATAGAACGCCCGAGCCTACACTTATACCAACCCAAGGGATTTTTAACCTCCCACACCACATATACATGGTATGAGAGCAACTGGCCTTTGATGGCGCTGTAAGTTATACACAGCAGTGGAAATCCAAATTGGCAGAGATAGGGGCACAGGGAATCGAACCACTGACCTTCAGATTAGGAGTTCGACCAAGAAAAAAGTCAGACACTCTAACCACTCAACCACAGAGAACACATTCAGGTATCAACACACATTTTCTCACGGTCTGAAATAACTAAATGATTAAAGAAAACCATTTTACAACAAGAAACAAACCCTTGAAGATATTTGTGAATGTTCCATGTGTATATTGGGCATTAATCTCAGTACCACACTTGTTAAACCGAATGCCTTGCTCCGCGGGGGGTCCTGTGTTCAGCAGACCGTGTCTGGCGAGGTGCACGTGTCGCTATGGAGGTGCACCTTGCTGCACTCATTCTCAAGGATCTACGCATGCGCAGAAACCGTAGCGCAGGGGAATTGCAGCATGTCCACATACCATCTAAAATAGCCAGTACCCCCCACATGGCACGGAAGGGTATCCCCCCCCCCCGACACACATCCAACCCCCTACCACATATCTCAACAAATCTATCCTAGATATTAGACATATACTCGGTATAAGTATAACCAGTGAATGAGTAGGTTTTAACTCCTAGCAACAGAATGGATAACCGAATGAGTTGAATGCTTGCTTGCTACGGTTGGTTCTTCGAGTTTTACATCCTGGCAACATTTAACGTCATATCAGGACGGGTACCGACTTGTAACAGTGCACACTCATGGCGACTTCATAGTGCTGCCCCACTGTGGGAGACCGGGCCACCAAAATCATGACCTGATATCCCACTCAGTCACATCCTGACAGTGAGCCAACCAGTGCTTGCCCTATTATAATAATGCAGAGCACCTGGCTAGGAAGCGACAAGCATAAATGTTTATGACATTGGCTTGACTCAACCAGGGTTCGAACCACAGCTGAATCAAACTACTGACTTAAAAATAGCTTCTACTAGTTCTAGCTACTTAGCCTGGTGTTTGGTAAGGAGCAGTGGAATGATGAAGACCAATTGTCTGCGATTACAATTTACCCTTAATCGATGAATATAACAACAAAAACATCTTAGGTCCTAACAATGCAGGTACAATGCGACATTGTTACAATGTGCATTTCTCATCATGGCTTCATCGTGTTGCCTGCAAGGTACCATGTCGCCAGCATCACCTGAAATACTACTCACTCACACGCAAACTAACCAATCTCCACCCTATACTACGAATGTCTAGTATAGTACAACCCCGATAAACCAAACTCAGTTAAACCAAACGATCGGTTAATCCAAATGATCGGTTAATCCAAACTTTTTTCGGTGGCCCGGCAAAATACTCCCATTTATCATATAAAAAAGTTGGTGAAACCAACGTTGGTTAATCCAAACTATCGGTTAATCCAAACAAAATTGTCGGACCCCAGGCCACTCTGGTCTGGTTAAACCAAACTTTCATGTGGTTATAAGGTCATCTGACTTTTTTATATGATAAATGGTAGTATTTTGCCAGGCCGCAAAAAAAGTTTAGATTAACCGATCGTTTGGTTTAACTTAACTTGGTTTAACATGGTTATACCATACGTACATAAAAAACACAAAATCAAAGGGTCCACATGCATTGTATATTACATGTGCAATACACTCTTACTCAAAGTCAAAGCCAAAGCTCGGTTAAACCAATGATCTGTTAATCCAAACAGATTTCTAGGGTCCCTTCAAGTTTGGTTTAACGGGGTTATACTGTAGTAGTAGTACCAGAAGAAGTAGCGACCAGTATCATCTTTGTTTTGTTTTTTTTGTTTTTTTTTCCTTTGTTTGTTTCTTTCTAAAGCTTCATTTTTTTTCAAACACATTTAGGAGCCACAACCTCTCCCACGAGAATGAAACACTGCACCATTATACCACTCCACACACCTACACACACATATATATATATATGTACGTACACATAATATACACAAACGATATCACTGATATGACTATGTTGCTAGGACGTAAAACCCCAACACACATACAGACAGACACAATTACATACACAGACACTGAGTGTTAGACTTAGAGCAGTGACTGTATTGTGGTGGAATATTGCGATGGGAGAAGGGGAGTGGCGTAGTATAAGAGTGTAGGGCGTAGTTGGTGTGTGGTGGTGGTGGGGGGAGGGGGTGAGGGGGAGGGGAGAAGGGGAACCTCTAAAAACTATATGTGCGCCAATAAACTACTTCTTTTTTTTGCTGGGTGGTGGTGACCTTTTGGGCTCGTCTCAAATTACAATTAAAGTTATATTCAGGCTATTTGCACTCCACAAATGTGTGAGTGGGAAAGTTAGGTTCTACGTCCTATTAACATCTAAGTTCATAACAGAACGGATACCGCCTTGTGAACATGAACACTTTTATAGTGCTGACCCCTCCCCCCGCAAACCACCTGACTCATGAGACCGGGAACAAAGGCTAAGTATAATCAGCTTTGTAAGTAATTGGTTTGACTCGTCGAGATTCGAACCCGCAACCTCACGATTCAAGGACAGTGCGCATATTCTTAAATAAAGAATTCGAATTTCCTTTGAGTGTGCACCAATCCAACTCATTCGACTAGACTGAATGAGGAGAGCGTCGGTCTCCCGTTTTGGTAGATCGTGGGATTCGAACCCTTGGGTTCAAACACTGGTCTAGTAAAACCAATGACTTAACAATTGATACAGGTCGCTTCCTAACAAGGCACTCCACATTATTATGACAGGGCAAAAACTGGTTGGTTCAGTGTCAGGATAATGTGACTGAGTGGTATATCAGCATTGGCCAGACTTGATGACCACTACATACGATCATACCACTGCAGTTTGCGTCTCAGAATCTAACAAATATTCATGTGATCAGTAAATGCTAAAAACCAGGTATCCAGATCGTTCAAGACACCTCGTTGTAAACGTCATTAAACTTGGTGTACGTGGTAGGTATAGTTGTTCAACTATATGACTAATGACTAACTATATGACTAATGCCTGGCCACACGCGACTGGGTTGCCTTCTGATATTCTCACAATGCTGACTGGCTCCTCGCCATGGGTTAGCGAAAAGCAATAACGACTGTGGAACTAACTTCCCTCTGTGACGAATGTACAGAATATATAAATAGGGCTATAAGTAGGTACCGGCAGCGCCCATTAAAAGTCCAGGAATGGTGCTTTTTTTCATCAATATTCACATGTTTGTAACTATTTCTCTATGTATATGATTTAGATGAAATTACAGAACCTAGAACATCAACATATGTTCTATCCGATGGTTTTGTTGGATAGAATATATAGTAAGTTGGTATTTAAGTAAACTCCATTTGTATGATGGGTGTATTTAGTGAATATTCCTTCATTACTGATGTAAATGAAAATGATTGTGAAAACAGGGTATCTTTAATGGGCTCGCGCTTCCTTGCACTACCTCGTAGAAAGTCAGGGATGGTAACAGAAGAAGCGCAATGACCTCAGCTTTCTAACCATATATGGGTTTGCCCTAGGTCAAAAAGGTCAATCAGGTCTAATTCTGCAATTTAAATAATTTTGAAAGTTTAAAGCCCATCTACTGAATTAAAAGATATGTTAAACCTAATAAGATTTGGTATGTATAGATAGACAATTTGATTCCCTTTCCAATAATAGCAATCTTAGTATAGTGCTAGTTAGTGCAAGGAGCCACAGACAGAATATTGACACCAACCTGTTTGGGTCTTTGCTGACCACACTAGTTTCACAATGGTGACACCCATGTAGAAACATGTACATGACATTGATGTCTATTGAGATATATCAGAGAATATATAATCTAATATTGGGGGCCAAATTTAGGGAAGATCCAACCTTTCTCTAGCCACAGTGAATATTTAAAGATTTATTTAAATAAATATTTTTGGTTTCAGACACTTTTAATTTGTATTTGCCATCAACATGCAGATTTGGATAGTATTAGCTAAATTATTGTCATAGCTAATATCCATTAGTTCCATACACTATGTCTGCAAAATTTGAAGAAGATCCACCTATTGGATGAGCCACAGTGAGTGTTCAAAGCTTGATGAACAAATCTTTATTTCTTATTTTGTATACTTTTCTTTTGTAAGTGCAATCAAAATACACTTTTTGTATTTCTAGACAGAATATTACTATGGTAATGTGTATTACCTCCAGATAATGTGCACTGTCAATTTATAGGAAGTTTAACCAATTGGCATTTAAGCATTTAAAAATTCATCAAATTGATATATTTGGTTTTCCGACAATTTGTCTTTAGATGTTCAATCAAAATTCAATATTTTCCATATTTTTGAATATAATATTAATATCAATCATATCTATTAGTCTCAGTGATTGGTTATTTGAAATACTGTGCCAAATATGAGGAAGTTTCAAAAGGTTCTTTTGCTGCAATGAGCTTTCAAAGATTGAAATGTTGAACAAAGTTTACTTATAGATGTTGTTTTCATGCAAACAATTACACTTTATGACATTTTAGGATGCAAATATCTTTTGATTCTCTGCAGCTAGAGCTCTGAAAAAAATAGGCTATTACACTGTTATGAATATATGAACTATTTATCATTTATTCGGTCTTGTTGCAGTTTTCAAAGAAAATACCATGCTTGGAAAATGACTATTTGGCCAAATCAGAATGCTTTTTTTTGTTACAAATTGCACCTTTTTACATTGCCTTCTCAAACATCTGCTTGACCAATTGATTTAGTAATTGACAATTTAAATTTCTTTATATATGTAGAATGAAAATTGGTGAGCAGAACTCCCCTCACATCATTCCACTTATAATTAAATTTGGTCAAAGTTCCACTTTTAATTCAAAATTAATACATTTTATATATTTAAGCTTAAAGAATTATTATCTCAAGAACAATAACATTTATAACCTAACTTTTTTGGATTTAGGCTTGTAATTTCAACGTCTACAGGATGGAATCAAAAATAGTGCACCCTATGCATATTTTTTAATTTGCCGGTACCTACTATAAGGCATTCATTGAATGGTTTTTGTTTTCAAAGTTTTGCGATTTTGATCAATTGAAGGGCAAGGACTGATGGGTTCAATGTCAGGATAATGTGACTGAGTAGGATATCAGGTCATGGTGCTGGCGGCCTGTTCTCCAAGTGGGGTAGCACTATAAAGTCACCATGAGTGTGCACCGTCACAAGTCGGTACCCATCTTGACATAACCTTAGATGTTGCCAGGACATCTTGCTGAGTGTGTAACAGAAAAGGAGTCCAGAAAGACACTCAGCCGAAATCATTTGTTTAAGCTCTTATCACAATTCTTAAGGCCCTGTCACATTATACCGTATTGCGTCAGCGTATGTGTCAGCATATGGCACAATTTTGAACATGCTCAAAAATACTACTTATGCCAAACGTACCCATAACTTATCTCGATGCACCCCAGTGGGCTGTTAACGAATACTACTTATGCCAAACGTACCAATAACTTGTCTCAGCGTACACCAGCGTGTTGGCGCAAAATCACATACGTCAAAATACGCTGACTCAATATGGCATAGTGTGACAGGTGCTTTAAGTAGCATCCAGGTGAAATTCTTACTTCCCCCTGATAAACTTTGAGGGTGGTTTCACAAATATGCATTCATAGAGACCGTGGACAAAATCCATTTGTTTACGTCCGCCAATCAAAAACGATGTATATAGGCAACGTTTTCATTTAAAAAAATTACAGAATCGGAAATCTTAAAGTCGGCCACCCAATTGCGATAAAGCTGATTCTGAAAATAAATTCCTTGGCAATGGGAGGGTACAACATCCACTTGTGCTGGGTGCCTGGCCATTCTCGGTATCCAAGGAAATGAGCAAGCTGACCAAACTGCGACAATAGCTTTGAATGTTGTTGTTGCATCATGTCCGATCCTTTCACTCTCATCTGAGGCCACTTATTTTCAAGTAGGTCAAGTCAAAATGGCAACATGAATCCATTCAAACAATAAGTTACACAGCATCAGCCCATGCCCTGAAGAACATTCACACCAGCATGCTGGGTGTCAACAGGACCAAGTAGTCCTCACTTGACCTTGGCCACTATTGGCTGACTAATGCATCTTTACTCAAGGGAGAACCACCCGCGAAATGCACTAGGCATCAGTGTTCACTGACACTTCTGCTCAAGCGTGTACATTGCATGGCCGTGTGCCAACAATGTTTTAATGTAAATATCAATGTAACGCACAAACACATTTTAAAGTTCTCGAGAACAACTGGCCTGTATCACATCCTGTAATTCCAGCTATGTTTTGTGTTTTAAATATTGCTCATTTGATACAAATTTAATAAGTTCAAAATTGGACAGATCATTTTTTACTGTTAATTGACACAAATTTAAAGACTTTTGTGGAAATTTCAATGTAAGCATATAACGCTAATTAACAAAACTGACAGAATAAACACCACTAACTTTTCACTGTGAATAGGGCCATGCTGCTAACCCATCATCAATTAATCACTCAATCAATCAATCAAATTTACTGTCTTTTATGAGATCGATGATAAGATCATCTCAGGCACTCAGCAGAAGACAACTTTGGTGCAGAAATTCCTACCCAACCGCCAATCCAAAGGGGGCGGTGTGATGGGTCCGTCTCTTCAGAACCACAAATGATCTGAAACTCTGTATCTGTGCATGGCATTATCCTAATAGCATCCCAGACTTGCCCTACTTATCTTGTGTCATCTAATAATGTATTACTTCACCGAATAAAGAAGACATTCAACATTCTCAGTTTGCTAATTCTTTGAGCTTTCACCCTGCCAGTGACTGGCAGTAACCTTCATGAAACTATAACAAATATTTGTGTAAACAACGGCCTCTTTAATCTGGTAATGAACTGACTGGTGGTGAATTTGGATTTCATTGACAAAGTCAGAAGGGTAGCTTCCATTAGAGGTGCGGCGTCTTCTGTTAGGTCTTACGGTAGCACAGATCTCTGAGGGATGGATCCTGGTGGCAGGTGTGGGACACCAATGTTTGCATACTTGTTTATTTGTTGTTTACATCCTAGCAACATCTAAGGTCATATCAGGACGGTTACCGACTTGTGACAGTGCACACCCATGGCGACTTCATAGTGCTGCCCCACTGGGAGACCAGGCCACCAGCACCATGACCTGATATCCCACTCAGTCACAGTATCCTGACACTGAGGCAACCAATCCTTGACGTATCCTAATAATGCCGAGTGCCTGGCTAGGAAGCGACAAGTATCAATTTCTAAGTCATTGGTTTGACTCGACCAGGGTTCGAACCGACGATCCCATGGTCTTACCAATGTTTGCATACAGACGGGTATCTGGTGTAAGAGAGGTGAGTAGGAGAATAGAGTGTTTGTGTGTGGAGAGAAGCACGGTTCACAAGAGCTGAAGAAGTATCAGGGAGCAGAGAGTTTGCGTGAGCGCGCATAAAAAGTGGCGCAGCTCAGGGAGCCATATTGTGGCAGGAAGAACTGAGGCATGCGAACAGTCAGGGTAGCGCTCAACTCAACATCTACAATGTGTGCGTTCCACAAGTTGCATAATCCAATAAAAGCACAATAAAGCGTTTTTTTTTTTTTGACCAAAGCATTTGCCTAGATTTAACCGTACATATCCAACATAGACACTGGTGAATTCATTAAACAGTTATTGCTGCAGAGAAGGAATACCAAGTCAATTTAATAGAACCCATGACCATTGCAAGCCATGCTATTTAAAAGGGTAAATAAAGCCACACAGGTACCAGTGTAGCTCTAATGGGGCTGTCACACTATAAGTAACGCGGTAGCGTAAGCCGATGTAGATACAATTTGGCCATTATGCCGAGATAAGTCGAGATATGTTATGCGTTTGTAAGCCTATGACGAGGTACTCGAGTTATGTCAAGATACGGTTGTTTGTTTGTTGTTGTTTTACATCCTAGCAACATCTAAGGTCATATCAGGACGGGTCAAGATACGGTGACACGGTGATACACGTCAAGGTTTTGGACATACCAAAAACTTTTGACGTAGCTCGACGTACAGGCCGTTACATTGGGTTACATTGCGCTCACATTAGGCTTACGTCGAGATACGTTAGATGTTCGTTATAGAGCTAAGTCGGCCTACGTCGACTTACGGTAGACTGACGGAGAGCCGGGAGGAACGTGCAGCTCGCGCACTGCCAACGCGTTGTTAATGTATCTCGATGTAGGTCTAACGTGTCTCTAATGTTACTCTAACGTAAGTCCGTGTCTTGACGGATTCGACGAATGGCTGGCACACGAGCAACGTATGTAATGTGCACTAACGTACTTCGAACGTAAGTGAAGGTGCTGTGAACCTGGTGTGGATGTTTTGCCTTCGAGAATATAAAGGCATCCACGTCGAGCACTCGCTGTCCTTACACTGAGCACGCTGTACTGTCACTGCTCACTCGCGGGCCTCACGTCGACTCACGTTACAAATTACATCAGAGTCACACATTAGGGCGGTCATAAATACGTGAGTCCTATGCTAAGCCGACGCTAAGGTTTCCCTAGGCTGATGCCGCACATGCTGGAGGCTCGTTAGCGTTACGTAAGGCCTTTTTTTGTTGTTGATGTACTAACTCTTTGACACACGTTACAACTACGTTGGACCCGACGTTTCGCCTAGGTCCACTATGCTGCACTAGGTCCACAAATTTGCCCTGCAACGCTGAGAATTTCAACGTATCTTGACGTAAAAAAAGTGATTTCTATGTTCCCCACTCGCTGGCCGGTTATGTCGTAGTGTGACAGGGATATTAGTCTGGTGCTCCCGTGCTACTAAGCAATGGTTTGCACAGCTATAATATAACTCTGGTGCTCCTCAACTATGCTGCTCTCTAAAAAAAAAAACTAACTAAAACCTAACAACAACAAAAGTAAAGAAAGAGCATTTCAGTGTTGGCAGAAACTCAAAACCATCAGATTATGCAAATTTAAACATTCAGACCTTATTAATAATGAACCCAAGCCCGGAATTAAAACTCCTGTTGCAGTTGCATAAAGATGCAATAACGTGTGAACAGCTTCTGATTGTAGCACAACTTAACAAAATACACTACAACCCCGTTAAACCAACCTCGGTTAAACCAAACGATCGGTTAATCCAAACTTTTTTCGGCATCCCGGCAAAATGCTACCATTTATCATATAAAAAAGTTGGTTAAACCAAAGTCGGTTAATCCAAACTATTGGTTAATCCAAACAAAATTGTCGGGCCTCAGGTCACTCCCAGTATGGTTAAACTAAACTTCCATGTGGTTATAATGTCATCTGAGACTTTTTTATATGATAAATAGTAGTATTTGGCCAGGCCGCCGAAAAAAGTTTGGATTAATCGATCATTTGGTTTAACGGGGTTATATTGTATATACATAAAAAACAATAATCAAAGTGTCCACACACAGTGTGTATTGCATTCATAATGCACCTGCGTTTTTGCCAAAGCCAAGTCAAAGTCGAAGCCAAAGCTCGGTTAAACAAATGATCGGTTAATCCAAACAAATTTCTAGGGTCCCTTCAAGTTTGGTTTAACGGGGTTATACTCTAGTTGTAAAACATCGGTGTTGTAGAATGTGCTATCTTCGCATTAGTTTTTTGCCAAACTCAAGAACTTACTTTTCCTATACTGCATGTCTAAAATGTTGGTGTGCACGCCAAAATAAAATGTGCGTGTTTTAATTTCAAATATATCAAAAGTTTATACCTTCAAAAGTAAAGTTTATATCAAACTATCTAGAGTATAACGATCAACCTAATATATTTATTTTTTAAATATGGCAGAAACTCAGAGCCATATTAGGTAACTTTAAACATGATGACAAATACAAAACACCATCACCACGCCCCACATCACACCCCGCACTTGTGCTGTGTTCATATGAACTGGTGAATATGGTGTTTCCCAGTTCACAACCTGTGAATTGCATTCAAGTGACTTCACAACTGGTGAACACCACCTGTGAACTGGAGATTTTAGAACCTCCTCCTTACTCAGCACTCATGAAGAAATGGCGGTGTCAGTTTATGCCGTCCACCGTAAGGGCGGTGCAAAATTAATTCAAAATTAATAGAAATCAAGAACCCTAACCGTATAAATTTGATATAATCTTTTTGGTAAAGATGTTTTCTATATGTGTACCAAGCGATTGGTTCCTAGGTGGTGTGGTTTTAGAGATATTTCACTTTTTCTGTATGAAGATTTGACAATTCCTCTAATATCGCCCAGCATGAAACGTGTTTACCGTGAATTGCCAAATGAACGCTCTCAGTTTACATGGTCATGTTCACCAGCAGTAACTGGGAAGTTCACCCTGTTCACGGGGACCGTATGAACGCAGCATAACATACAGATCTAAGCCGAGTACATGAATACTTGTTGCAGTGGCCAAGTGGGGCACTCACACCCAAGTACATTCCACATTGCACCCGTCTTAGTGATAGAGTAGAGTGCACAGCAATGCTGGAGCGAGAAGAAAGAGGTGTCAGGTGAGAGGGAGGGGAGACGGGGAGAGAGACACATACACAGAGATAGATAGACAAATGGCGGGGAGAGAAAGGGATAGAAGTATAAGGACAAACAAAAGGATATATAAATGACCAAAGGCATACAGAGAGGGTGGAGGAGAGATGACACCGATAAAAATGGGCGGAAATATACCAAGAAATATAGAGAGGCACAGACAAATGTAGGAAGATACAGACAGACAGACAGACAGACAGACAGACAAACAGACAGTGTGAGGGGGAGAGGGAGATAGAAGAGGAACATGCAGACCTGCACAGATAGATAGATAGATATATAGATAAGATAGATAGACATTGTGAGGGAGAGAGGGAAGAGAGTTGCACAAACAGAGAGACAGACAGAAGAGGAACATACATACAAACACAGATAGATAGATAGACAGACAGACAGATAGATATATAGATAGATAGACACACACACATATGTATACATACAAATAGACATGAGAGAGATTGAGAGGAAATGGAGAGGGGGGGAGAGGGAATGGGGGAGAGGGGGAGGGAATGGAAGAGAGGGGAGGGGGAGTGTGAATGATTATGGAAGAGAGGGGGAAGGGGAGAGTGAATGGAAGAGGGGAAAGGGGTGGAAAAAGAAAAAGAAAGAGGGGGAAGGAGGGAGAGTGAGATGGAGAGTGAGATGGAGAGTGAGATGGAGAGTGAGATGGAGAGTGAGATGGAGAGTGAGTGAGGGGGAGAAGGACCGGGAGAGGGGGTGGGAGAGGGGGTAGGGGGAGGAACAGAATAACATAGATAGACAGAAAGAATGATGCACAAACAGACAGTGACTGACTGAGTGAGTGAGATAGACAGACACATTGCCATTGGGAGTTGTAGCAATAGCGAGAGAATTGTATTGCACAAGCTAGGGTGAATGGAAATGTCAAGGAGAATGAGAATGAAAACATAGTCATGATGATGGTTGTGGTGAATGGTGAATGGTGAACTGCCTACCATAGCATGGGCACCGCAGCAGCCTGGTTCAGTCGCGGAGACAGGGCACGTAGGGTGTTGTTGGCCGTGGTGTTGAAACGAATACTACACACCCACATCGCCACCATACACACAACACAGCCTTGATCGTCACCGCCCTCCACCCCCACCTCCTCCTCCTCCACCACCACTTCCTCTACACTTTCTCCACCTCCTTCTCCACCCTTAAAGTTAAACTCCTCCCAGCCACACCGTCAACCCCGCATCCGTGGGTCGGCCTCCCGGGGCCGGGTTAGGGGAGGGGAGCCCCTGGCCGGGTCGGGCCGCGGCCGGGGCCGAGTGATGGTGGTGGCGGCAGGGTGGTGGCGTTGGTAGTGGTGGTGTATGTCCGCGCCCTCCTACTCCCCTTCCTCCGTCACCGCTCACCATGCGACGACGGTTAGCTTCGCCCACACTTTTTCGGTGGTGATTTTGGAAACTGGTGAAATCTCGGCGATTCACCGATTCAGATTAGACGGGTCCCCCGGTGTTGTTTGTCTTATACGTCATAGAGAAGGCAGTTCTCGCGGACAGGTCTCGTGTCCGACGCTATCCTTATCACTCCTGTATGTGTGCGTCCGTGTGTTTGTGTGCGTGGGGGGAGGGGGCGGTGGTTGGGTACGCCACAGCCTCGCCGCCACTCCCACACCCGCCGCCCATGCAGACAACTTGTATAAGTTCTAGCTGTATAGTTCGGGGCCTGCTGGTTAGAATGAGGTGAGAGCACCGTAGGCTTGTGGTGTTATTAGAGAAGGAGAGGGACGTAGTTGTGGAGTAAGGAGACGTGGAGGAGATGGTGGAGGGGAGGGAGGGAGGGAGGGAGGGGAGGGGAGGAAGGGAGGGGAGGGGAGGGGCAGGGGAGGCAGGGCAGGGGAGGGGAGGGGGGAGGGGAGGGGAGGGGGGGGGGAGGGAGGGGAGAGGGGAGGGGAGGGAGGAGAAGGACGTAATTATGGAGTAAAGAGACGTGGAGGATATGGTGGGAGGGAGGGGACGGGGGAGGGAGAGGAGAGGAGGGGGGGAGGGGAGGGGAGAGGAGAGGACAGGAGAGGAGACGAGACGAGACGAGACGAGAGGAGAGGAGGGGAGGGAAGAGGAGAGGAGGGGAAGTGGTGAGAGTAGAGGATGGTGGAGATGCGGAGGGGGGAGATGGGGAGGGGAGGGGGGATGGGGTAGGAGATCAGGGAGAGGGAGGTAGTTGCAGAGTATGGAGAGGTGAGGAGAGAGATGGAGGGGTGGTTGAGAGGCGAAGGAGGAAAAGTAGCTGTGGAGCAGGGAGAGACTGGAGGGAGAGTGGGACTGGAAGAGGGGATGTGGTAGCCGTGTGTATGTGAGAAGTAGTAGGGGTATATACTCTAGCCTACAGTCCCCACCTGGGTGTGCGTGTGTGTGTGTGTGGGTGTGTGTGGGTGTCTGTAAGGGGCGGTAAGGCTTTACGCTTGGGTGTGTATGGGATGCAACTGCCCCCTTGGATATCTAACAAGAGCTGTAAAGGGTGTGTACATGTATGTGACTTGTGAGTGTGTGTATGTGAATGTGTGCAGTGTATGTGTTAGTGGGTGTGTGCGGCGTGTAAGTGAGTGTGTGTATGTGAGTGCGTGTGTCTGTGTGAGAGTGTCTGTCTGTGTGAGAGTGTGTGAGTATGTATGTCGGTGGTTTGTACACCGATATGTCCATTAGATAACAAATCAATAGCATTATCCCCAAATAATGATTACAAATTGTAATCACTCCCCGCAAAAGTTCACAAATCACATCCACTGTCCATGTGCAAGGATGTGTTTTGCCCGCTTTGCTGTGGAGTTGCACAGTCCGATGGTTTTGAGTTTCTGCCATTATTTAGATGAATAATATTAAGCTGATCGTTATATTCAAGCATCCATTTTAGCTTGAAATAACTTTGATTAAAAAGTTGCTAACTTGTTTTGAATAGTTTTGATCCATCTCCAAAGTTAGCCATTTTTAATAATAGTTATAGTAGACTATGCGATAATAGTCAACATAATACTTTTTTTTCTTAAAAAAACCCAACAAAAAACAACAAAAAACAACTCATCACCAACAGACTGCAGCTTAAAACTGGCAAAGTGGAACTTAGTTTTGGTGTTTGTGTCGGTGTTAGTGTTGGTGTGGATGGTGGCGGCGTCGGCGGTGGCGGCGAATAGGTGTGGTGAGGGGTAGAGATGAGGAGGTGGAGGAGGGGGAGGGGGGAGGAGACCAGTCACGGCCCACGACCCGCACCAAAATCCCACACGCCGGGCACATTCGGAAACCAAAGAAGGCGGGGAACCTGGTGTGACCCAGGGGACAGAACCCCACCCAGTGCATCACCTGTCCCATCCTCACTTCACTTCTTCCTCCGGCCTTGACCGGACTTACTGTGCATGCCGGTGAATCTGGAGGGACTGAAGTTTGGATCCTGGTCGAGTCAAACCAGTGACTTATAAAATTGGTACTTGTTGCTGCTTGGCGCTTGGCGTGATGAGGTCAGGACAGGGACTGGGTGCTCAGTGTCAGGATAATGTGACTATGTGGGACATCTGGTCATGGTACCGGTGGCCCTATTTCCCAGTGAGGCAGCACTATAAAGTCGCCAAGAGTGTGCACTGTCACAAGTCGGTGCCTGTCCTGGTATAGCCTACACCAACCACCCAGCCTCCCCCGGCCCTCTCAGAGGACTGTGGTTGGGCTCTAAGGCTGCGTCTTTCCTTCCTTCCTCCCCCTCCCCAATTTCCCTGACCACTACCCATCGGAAGCCAACTACCAACCACATGGGACCTCTTTCAGCGGTGCCCATACAGTGCTGCACATTTGCTTCAGCGCACCAACACAACTGAAAACTCTCCAAAAACTAAATAAACAACAGAGCTGGCGACATAGCTGCACCACAGTGGGGACACATTTACTATAAAGTTGCAGTACATTTGAACATTTCACATACTACTATTGGGGATGCTTCTGTGTGGCAGCAAAGCCTATCTCGTCATCAGAAATAAGAGGCGACGGGATTGACTCGTGCCTGTCACAGATAGTAGAGGGATAGATGTTTAAGTGACTTCATGAAAGCTTGATAATTGGCTATTTTGAAATTGTGTCTACTCACCTACTCCTTTCCTTATTAACTGGTGAGTGAGTCGACTCAACAACCATCCAATTCTTTTTGATTAATAACAAATCCCAAATGCAGTAAATGGTTAACAGGTAGCCGGCAACGGTAATGGTAATAGGAAACACTGCATAATAATGATACTGTTAACAGTGCACTCTTATCGCATGGGCAGTTCAACCGCAAATAGTACTAGCAAGCATTTTATGTTTCCCCTATCATCGCTCATTATTACGCTTCCAATATGGCGGCCGTATTTTCAGATTGCACCCTGGGAGAGCCTCAAACAACC
Organism: Branchipolynoe longqiensis; assembly: GCA_030323885.1. NCBI lineage: Eukaryota > Metazoa > Annelida > Polychaeta > Phyllodocida > Polynoidae > Branchipolynoe > Branchipolynoe longqiensis. The sequence goes on from CM059193.1 coordinate 39,038,840, forward strand.
CCCCCCCCGCTTTGTCATCCTTATATATCAAATCCTTGGTGTCACCTCAAACTTCAACATATTGGCTGATCGTGGGCAGAGTCGAGGTGGTGGTTGTGGTGGTGGTGGTTGTGGTGGTGGTGGTGGTGGTGGTGGGGGGGGGGGGGATATCCCGTCACTCTTCACCATTGACTGGAACAACAGTCAAGCAGCAGTTCCCACGTTGCATAGTACTAAGTTCAAAGACTACGTCTATTAAGGTATTATTAAGAAGATCTTTTGTCAACACTCAAATCTTTTACATGTGGCATGTCAAAGAAACTATTCTTTACCGTTTAATATCTCAGGAGCCAATTTAACGAGTCATTGGTACCAGTTCCATATAACTTATAAGTCCCCTTTTTTCATGACACCACAATTAATGAGTGTTTGGTGTTCGCTAGCAGTTAAATATAAGGCTCCTCTTTATGGCAAAATATTTAATGCATCATTGGTATTCGCTATCTTGTTTGTTTGTTGTTGTTTTACGTCCTAGCAACATCTAAGGTCATATCAGGACGGGTACCGACTTGTAACAGTGCAAACTCATGGTGACTTTATAGTGCTGCCCCACTGGGAGACCAGGCTGCCAGCACCATGACCTAATATCCCACTCAGTCACATTATCCTGACACTGAGCCAACCATTCCTTTCCCTATCCTAATAATGACGAGCGCCAGGCTAGGAAGCGACAAGTATAAATTTTTAAGTCATTGGTTTGACTCGACCAGGGTTCAAAGCCACAAACCCATGGGTTCTGATCCCCTGATCTCCCAACTCATTCGGCCAAGTTTGTAACCTTACGACGGTTACTGGTTGCAGAACTGCAACATTAATAGAGAGGCTCCGATAAATCGGCCCAATCTTTGGTTGAAGTTTTAACTTCAGTAGGGAGTGTTGTAGAAGCTGGGGACATCTTTACAACGTTGTAATGGCGAGGCGTTGGGACGGCAGCGAATCTCTTCGGTCCGGCGGTAGTTGAGCGGTAGATGTAGTTGAGCACTTGTATCCAGTCAGCAGCAAGGGATTCGAGGAAGGGCGGGTAAAGTTGGGTGCAGCGGTGGTTGAATGTGTGGTGTGTTACACGTGGGCGATAAGAAAGCCTCTTTATCGGCGTTTCCGAACACACACCCTGGGAAAAGCATAGGCGGCTATGTACGGAGAGGGTAGCAGCATCTCCGCGCACGTTTAACACCCACACCCACACCCACACCCACACCCACCAGACTACGGCGCACTCACCGCCGCCCAACGATCTGGGGCCGCCTGCGCCGCGACAGACATGTGACATGAGGGAGAGCCCCCCCCCCCTCCCCCATCACTCCCCTCCCACCCTCCCCTCACCCACACCTAAGCAGTGTGACCATGCAAACTGTCTGAACATGTCTAGATCCACCACTATCTTCCACCCTCCAGTACCTCTCCCACCACCACTACCAAACACACACACCAACAACCACAACTAGACGAAATACATTTACATCAATACACCCACACTCTCACCCACACCCACAATACACATACTAATAGCCACAACCAGACGAAACACACCAACACCAAAGCCACTCGCAATGTTTAGGATCAGGTTGTATATTTTTGAACGCTGGAAGTTTGACAAATCCGTAGATGCTGCTGTGATGTAGTGCAACGCGAATGGAGCTAGTTGTGGTCTAATTATTTTTTGTTATATATATATATATAAATAATAAAAAGAATTTGATGTATACACGTATACATATATACACACATACACGAGTAGCCTGCAGACGGTGTATCGAGGATAGACACACACTATCTATCTATCTATCTATCTATCTATCTATCTATCTATCTATCTATCTAAATATATATATATATATTTCTAAAACAGGTATGTATATATTAGACACACGTTTAGTGTAGTAGCATCTCTCTCCCTCCCTCCCTCTGTCTCTCTCTCTCTCTCACACACACACACACACACACACACACTCACACACCTAGTTTCCCAACCAACACCACACACACACGCGCGCACACACACACACCTAGTTTCCCAACCAACACGCACGCACACACACACACACACACACACACCAAGGAGCGCAACTCGACCCGGACGGGGGTAGTAGAAACAAAAATCACCATGGCGTATATTATTAGTCTGTGATAGTAAACCCACTACCCCTCCCCACCCCAAACACACACTCCTCTTCAAACAGACACACACACACACACACCTCACACCCAACACCCTCATCCCTCCATCCCACACTCCAGTCTAACTAGCGCCACTTCGGTGTGCGCACTGCTCCGCCCATCGAGCACTCCTGGCGCAGTAAGTAACGGCGGGGATTGCCCGATCGGCCGGCAGTGTGCGCGGCGCGTCGCGGCCCGCCCCATCGCTGGTGCTCTATGAATGGGGCCCGGCCTGGTTCCCATCCTGATTCCCACCGTCTGCTTGTTCCAGCCAGCCCCCCGCACCCAGTCCCCACCAACACAGACACACACACAAACACAGGCCGGAACCAGCGCACACCGCCGCCACCAATACCCAGCCCGCGTTCCCATTCCCACCCTGTTTTCTCTCACCCCCTACCCTTGGTGGGGGCCGCGCTACCAACTAGCACACCACATTTCTCGTAAACTTGATTTGATACTTAAACTAATCCAAACATTATTAATCCTCTAACACTACAAATACAACAGCATACACCAATAGTATTGTATAACATAACGTCCATATATATAAACCCTACAGCGAACCGTCGCAGTGTTGTCAATATATTATATATTATTAATCTTTGATAAGAAACAGGTCGGTGAGGAGTTGGTGAACCTGCCGGGTGGTATTCCCTCCCGATCCCTGGGAACTGTACCAGTGGCGGGGTGGGGGTGGGGGGTCGTGCCTATCTAGGTCACAGGCAGAAAGATGCGCCATACTGCTGTCCTACCAACGGCCCTGGTGGCTCCCCCTAGTATTCTATAACGTGGTATATACTGGGGCCGTCTCGGGCAAGATATATATGTAGAGAGTGTATTATTCAAGCACAGCCCTCGGCCTACTGTAGGCACTCCAAAACCAGCAAACGACAGCCCAGTCTAGTTGGTTGGTTGTTGGAATTTTACGTCCTGGCAACATCTAAGGTCATATCAGGACGGGTACCGACTCGATGACAGTGCGCACTCATGGTGACTTTATAGTTGATTGATTGGTGGTTGCTTTACGCCGTGTCGGCAGCATAGGCCATATTCACGGCGATAAACTTGTATAGTGCTGTCCCACTGGGAAATCAGGCTGCCAGCACCATGCCCACTTCTCAATATCCGACTCAGTCACATTATCCTGACACTAAGCTAACCAGTCCTCGCCGTATGCTATTAATGCTGAGTACCAAGCTAGGAAGCGAAAAGTATCAATTTTAGATTGGTCTGGTCTAGTCTGGTCTAATCCATCCAGTCATACAGCCCACAGTCCTACAGTCCTACAGCTCACAATCCACAGCCACACCGCTTAGTCGCTGTGTGTGTAATCGCAACCTCTAGTGTTGTTAGAGCACACTCAGTCACACAAAAACATGCATTGTGTGTGGGACGTGGATGTGTGTAAGGATCTATACATGTATATATATTTAGATTAGGTGATAGTCATGGGCTAGGGAGAAGGAAGCACATCCGGGTCCAGCAATCGTTTACATACTTATTTGGATAAAAATTGATCTACAAATTCTATGGACACTAATAAATAATATGTTTTCGTTTCGGTATAAGCCAATGTCATAGTCGTGGCAAGGTAGAGTGGGTGGGCCCGAGCCCACGACTATCCGAGGCTTGTACCTTGGGAAAATAACAGTTATCCATCATCTGTACCCATGTAAGATTTGTATAACTATACTATTTTACCTCGGTACCGTGCCTCTGGCTACTCCTAGCTAGCCAGAGGCGTAGTACCGAGGTAAAAAATATATATGCATGTATATATGTGTTTGTGTGTGTGTGTGCATGTGTGTGCATGTGTGTGTGCGTGTGTGTGCGTGTGCGTGTGTGTGCGTACATTGTTTGTTGAGGTTTTTGCTTTACACCCCGGGCAACATCAACAATGTCATGTCAAGATGGGTACCGACTTGTGACTACACACTCATGGAGACTTTATAGTGCTGTCCCACTGTGAGATGAGGCCACCGGCACCATGACCCAAAACCCACACACAGAGGTAAGGGGCTGTCCCACTACGACATATGGCCTTAGCGTATACCGACGTATGTGATTTTCGACCAACACGTCGGCTTATGGTGTCATACGTTATGTAGACATTGGGCATACATCGGGTACGCTCGGGATACAATGCTATAGGTTGTCTTACATCGGCGTGCGTCGAGGTGCTCAAAAATGTTTGTGTATGTTCAAAATTTTCAACATATGTCGATGTATGGTTCATACGTTCCTCATACTCTATGTGTACGCTAGGTGTACGTTGGTGTATGTTAGGAGCACGTTAGGGGTAGGTCGGGATAATTTGGAACACGTTAGCCGTACGTTGAGCCAGTGGGCAGTCGGATGCATAAGGTACTCCTAACGTACTTCGAACGTATGCCTGCCATATCTCCAGCATACTTAACGTATACGACATACTTCTAGCAATGGAGTAACGTATGTAATGTTGGTCAGCGTACCGTGAGCATAAGCGAGCATTTTGCAAGGCACATGAACACTATCATATGCTAGCAATAGGTCAGAGATACGTTCTGCATACATTATGTACGTTGTGTGTACGTTGTGTGTATGCCCATTTTTATCCCCCGCTGCCGAAATGTTCGACGAATGCCGACATACTGGCAGATTTTCTAACGTTGAGCATACGCTGACGCCGTACGTCGTAGTGTGACAGGCCCTTAACATACTACCTAGCCTGGTGCTCGGCATTATTAGGATAGGGTAAGGACTGGTTGGCTCAGTGTCAGGATAATGTAACTGAGTGGGATATCAGGTCATGGTGCTGGTGGCCTGGTCTTCCAGTGGGGCAGCACTATAAAGTTGCCATGAGTGCACACTATCACAAGTCGGTACCCACCCTGATATGATCTTAGATGTTGCTAGGATGCAAAACAACAACAAGCAATAAAATCTACATTACTTTAATTTAAAGCAATTGTTTTGTTAAATGGCTAACTTTGGAGATATTTGAGGTTCAAACAGGCCAAATTAATTTTGACAAGCATGCGAAAACTCTGATGCCATAGGCTTCAGCAGTAACAGGTTCTAGTAAATTGACTCAGTATTCCCTTTTATGTGCCAACACATGCTTTATAAGTGCATTGGTGTCTAATTAAATATGCGGGATCAAATCTAGATAATGGTTTTGGTTTTGAAAAATGTGATGCTTTGATTGGACTAAGCAACTTTAATGCCTACATTGGGGACACGGTTATGTAATAACCACATGTGGAACTAGGATAAATTGGCTGAATGGGGTTATACACCCCATCTACGCATCAGGTCACATAAGGGGTGGCACAGATTTGTGACAAAAAAGTTAGTTTTCTTTAACGACACCTCTAGAGCACATTGATTTTTATCATCGGCTATTGGATGTCAACCATCCGGTCATTCTGACATATTTCTTTGCGGAGGAAACCTGCTGCCGCCACATAGGCTACTCCTTCCGATAAGCAGCAAGGGATATTTTATATGCACTTTCCCACAGATAGGACAGCCTTTGATGAACCAGTTGTGGACCACTGGTTGGAACGGAAAATAGCCCCAGACTGCAAATGGGTGCACTGCAGGATTCGATCGGATGACCCAAACCCTCACAGGTGGACACGCTACTGCCTGAGCTACGTCTCAGATTTGTGACAGTGCTCGCTTATGATAGCTTTTTAGCGGTGCCCTTCTGAGATATCGCGCTCCTGGCACGATATGACAATCAAATTATCGTGATCTTGAAGATTTAGACTGCCTATCATGGATAAGTCTGAATAGACTTGTTTTCACCATCAGTCAGTTTGTCGATAGAAAGCCCGAGTCTACACTTTTACCGACCCAATGGATTTTTAACCTCCCACACCACATAAACATGGTATGAGAGCAACTGTCCTTTGATGACGCTGTACGTTATACACAGCGGTGGAAATCCAAATTGGCAGAGTAACAGAGTGGGGGCATGGGGAATCGAACCACCAACCTTCAGATTATGAGTCTGACCTAGAAAAAAGTCAGACACTCTAAGCACTCTGCCACAGAGAACACCAGAATAGTGGGCCAACCAGTCCTTTTCTTTTAATAGTATAGTAGTAGGGTTTGAAACCATGGTTCGAATCCCACAACCTTTCAAAAAGGGAGGAGAACGCTCAACTCATTCAGAAATGGAAACATGTTAGCGATTTTGTCGTAAATCAGCTTTGGAAAAGACTAGGAGGCTATGCTACCAGATTTATATCATTATTTATACAGAATGTAGTAACAACATCAATTAATTTGATTCTCATTCTGACCACTGTGGAAATTAATGCGAATGTTGGATCTGTTCTGTACACCGCATCCAGTGAAATCAGGTACAAGAAAGACGGTCGACAGGATCTTCATAAATCAGGGATGAAAGTGACCTCCAGCAAAAAAAAACGAGGAAATCAATTTGAAATTATTACACCGACGACGAATTTCCGCGAAATAGCGGATTTTCCATCATAAGATTAGCACTGTCAAGGAATCACAGAAAAATGCTGGAAAGTCAGGTTTCAACTCTCCTTATTGTGACTGTATTATCGCCCATACCTAACTCATCCTTGTTTGGGTTTTATGTTCTAGCAACATCTAAGGTCATATAAGAACAGCATTCGAATTACCCAATTGTTGTCATATACATCCAGATTCCATGGCATTTTGTTTAACTTTAATCGGTAAAAATACACATAAATCGCAGAAATCCGCGAAATAGCGGAGATCTTACATCCCTCATAAATATTCCCCAACCCCGCCCCAAGAATTCACTCCGGTTGTCCATATTCATTTGGTGCCTACCGACGCAATGGCCCCGAAGGTGGGTGGTCGGTCCCGAACCCATTCACTGTCTGTACGTAGTAACGGGGGCCCGGGAACCAGGCTAACTGCCTCATACCACAGCGACGCCCAGCGGAAGTACAAACGGCCGACAAAAAGCGCAGGTAACTACAGTAAAACCTCTCTAAATCGATCGACCATGGGAATGGTATTAAATGGTCCATTTAGGGAAGTGGTCGGTTTAGGGAGCTTTTCATTTTGTTACAATGGGGAGGAAGACGCTCAATCGTTTGGAACCCAAATAAAGCGATCAATATAAGGGATTGCTCGAACTGTGGAGGTGGTGGGGTAGAGAGGTTTTACTGTATTGCGAGCGGCGATAGTACACTATCAGGGGGGTTCATAGCCCGCTGTCTGGCCTCAACTTCCGGTCTGCAGGCTGCGTGACTCAGCAGTTTAGCAATGGCCTGTGTTGTTCCCGCCTTAAACCTTTCATTCCCCTGTCTGTCTGGCCTGGTAGAAACAACCAAAGCAATCAAAGGCTACATACAACATCTGCACCCCCCCCCCCCCCTCAGTCTCAATTCTTTTTTGTAACTACCTAAATAGTGCCGATGAGGTATTCTGTACTTTATGGAGATATCCATTACAATGTTCGATCGCCTGGCCGTCTAATAGAACAGATAGATATCAGACTACTGAATCGGTTATCGGGTATCTGGCATCAGATGGCTACACTGATATATATATATATATACATATACATACATACATACATACATACATACATACATACATACATACATACATACATACATACATACATACATACATACATACATACATACATACATACATACATACATACATACATACATACATATATGTGGGGTGGGGTGGGGTAGATGTATTTCGGTTGTAAACGAAAGGAAGTATTGAACCTACAGTAAGACTCAAACTCACACTTGCACCATTCTGGGGCTAGCATACTAACCATTAGTCTAGCTGATACAATTAAAGTTGCATAGTCCAATGCTTTTGAGTTTCTGCTATTTTCTGAGATAAATATATTATACAAATCATTTCTGCTATTTTCTGAGATAAATATATTATACTAATCATTATAATCCACGTTACTTTAGTTTGAAGTAACTTTAATTTTAAATGGCTAAGTTTGGAGATATTTGACGTCAAAACATGCCAAAATAATTTTGGCAAGCGCACCAAAACTCTGACACCATAGATTCAGTAGTAACGGGTTCTATTAATTGACTTATTATGCCCTTCTATGCAGCAAAAAATGCTTAATAAGTGCACAAGTGTGTAAGTTGAATATGTAGAATCAAATCTCGATAAGTGTTTTGGTTTTACAAATTTGATGTTTTCATCGGACTGCAACTTTAACATATCTATGTGACAGTCACTTGGGGAGGTCAGTGCACCCAACCATACATCAATACATATATTCACACAGACACACACAAATAGACATGTTCCAAATAGTCCGATTTTGTTTATTCTTTTGTTGTTGTTGTTGTTGGTATGAACAGAAATAGACAGCAATTGGTATGCATACTCTAAATACTTGTTGCTTGGCGTATGGGCGTAGAACCTAGCAACCTGAACACTTGAGGGCAAGGCGCCCAGAACTGCGAGAACTCGCGAGAGAAAAGCCAGAGGTCGGCACAGGGCCATACAGCATGATGTTACTTATGGCCAGTGCACACCTACCGTATACGACTTAAAACTGCCCGTTTCACGCATAAAACTGGGTTTTAGTCGTTAGGTGTGCGACCCCCTAGCACACTAGACGCATGCGATTTGCGCATAAAACTCAGTTTTTAGTGCTAAAAGCAGCCGTTTACGATTGCGATTCGCGATTCGAAAAATGAATCGGCCCGTTTTCAGTTTTAAGAGGGTCGGGTCAAGTCGCGAGTTTTAGTGCGCGAATCGTAAACGGTAGGTGTGCACCGGCCATTAGTTGGCTGTCTTACCAACGACTCACCAACCAGCACCGAACCCACCCCAATAAGCTCACGTTACCTACTACCGGGCGCGGTGGCTGAATCGGTAGAGCGCGGGCATCAAGTCGGTACCCGATATTACCTTAGATGTTGCCAGGACGTAAAATTCCAACAACCGACCAATCACGTTACCAATTCAATTCAATTCTAGTACTCCACCCCCCCCCCCCAATATTTATTCCGCTTTTATTAGATTGGAAAGTTTAGTGAACCATTAAGTTATTTAAAGTGCGGGTGTGGAATCACAATATCTTTGGGGCAAGAAGATGTAAAAATGTGTAATTGCTAGTACACCATACCCATGTGATGGTCATTGTGTAACATAGCAGTGAATATATGGAGACTGCTTCCTAACAGGTAGTTTGCCTTTTATAAGTGGTTACAGCAAATGTTTGGACCATCCGACTCATCCCATCTCTTCGTTAGGACTGGCCTACTCAGCAACTATAGTGTAGTCACATACTCTCGGGATTCTACTCCAAGACATTGAGGTGTCAACATCTCCAAGTCAGTTAGGCCTGAAACCTGATCTGGCTAGTTACAGCTTATGGGATGGATTCAACTTGCTGAGCTTCTACAATATTGACCAATGGCTGTGAGGATTGGTGACTGTGGTGTCTGCCTTTTCCCACATCACTGCTGCTTAGCCTGACATGTACATCCATCATCAACTGAGACTCTATATCTGTATGGTTGGTGACAGCTCACAGACAATGGATCATCTATATCTATCAACTCCACAAGGCAACTGAGACATAGAATAAGCACCAAGAGGACTCAGTGTATCTATCATCCATATGGACTACACAGACAGTTGTGAGTGTAATATCATACCATTGAAATTTTATATGTAACTGTACACTTTGTAATTGAGAATATATGTTATAAGTACATATTTGTGTATCGTTTCTTGTCTTCTTTACTAAGAATAGAAGATGTTCCAAATTCTCTTTTCTCCTCACTATATTAGCTGGTCTATAAGATTAGGCATTAGTTATTATACGTGACAATTGGCATAGACTACATAAAACAGCGGCGTGGTGCATTGTGGGATGCGTGGAAGAAAAACAAACCCGCGAGAAGCACATGGCACATGCTAATACACTGACTGCAGCTATGAAATGTGCTAGTTTCAGCTCATCTCAGCTCTTTTTTGAAACATAGAATACCAACTAAAAATATATATATAATAAATTAAGATATTAATCTTTTATCCAGCATTGCCTTTACATCAATATAATCAGCACATCTTATGCCATGTGCATTTAGATTTAGACAAATCTGGGCACTCAGACTACTGTTAGAGCCATAGCCAGAGTCAGTTTTACTTATTTTATCCATGTTTTTATTTAAATCCTATGTTTAATGACATATGTAGAACTAGAAAATGAGTAGGGTTAATCAGATATTGGTTATATAATTCTTTGAAACAAGGTTTGACATTTTAACATTTAGAACAAGAATTACTTATGTCTAATAAATGGTGATCTAAATATCAGCCTGTAAGGTGACTGAAATTGTATGTTTCTTAGCTCAAAATGCTTAATAATGGAGAGTTGTGTCTTAAACATATTCATTATATTATTATATTGCATCCATCCATCCATGTTTGTGCCAAATTGTTATGTATTTTGATCAGTCTTGAATCAAATCTAAGTTTTGCCCTACGCGTATCGGCAAACTCAATGGACATAAACATTTGCTTTGCTGCCAATGCCATTTTCAGCGCATGCGCAGTCGGAACGGTGATCTCGTCTATTGGGAATGGGGAGAGAAGAAATGGACTGTTTTACGAATAAATCACAAACGATAAAAGTTAAGCTTTCCTACAATCGCAATTAAGGAAAGAAAAAAAACTAAACATAACACACGGAGATGCAATGACTCGTGACATTTACCTCAGGGCGTGTGTGACTTACATAAGATATAGAACTGCCTTAAGGATATGATGCATAATTGCATGATATAAAATACCGAATCACTCCAAAATAAATCATTCTACAGTCTGTCTCCGTGGTTCTCTCGATCGGTGTATGTGTATGTGTATGTGTATGTGTATGTGTGTGTGTGTGTGTGTGAGTGTGTGTGTGTGTGTATGTGTGTGTTTGTGTGTGTGTGTGTGTGTGTGTGTGTGTGTGTGTGTGTGTGTGAATGGATGGATGCATAGATGGATGCGTAGCTTATTTAATCTACACAATTGTACACATTTAGGAGCATTGCTGCATTATATAAATACTTCTTTGTTGGAGGTTTTATGTCCTAGCAATATTTAAAGTAATATCAAGATAGGTACCTACTTGTGACATACAGTACACACTCATGGCGACGTTATAGTGTTGTACTGGGAGACGATACATCATGACAATGACCCCCATATCCCACCCAGTAACATTATCCTGATACAGAGCAAACATTATCCTGATACGGAGCAAACATTATCCTGATACGGAGCAAACAATATCCTGATACAGAGCAAACCAGTTCTTGTCCTATTCTATTAATGCTAAGCACCAGGCTAGGTAGCGATGAGTATCAATTTTGTATGGCATTGGTTTGACTCGGCTGGGGTTCGAACCCAAGTCCTCCCACACAGAAATCTTTATAATGCTAGATCACCCTTAATATGACCAGTATATGGACAATACCATCGTCTCTAAAATCCCAAGCTATACTTTGCCAAATGGATATATTAAAGAGGAATTGCCATCACATTCTTTTAATTTAATAATTTTTTTAAAAATATATATATTTTTAGAAAAGAGAAATAAATGGATATATTAAAGAGGAATTGCCATCAAATTGTTTAAATTTAATTAATTAAAAAATAATATATATGTATTTTTTTAGAAAAGAGAAATCATTATGTTTAAATGGTGATCTGTAACTTGTTAGTCATACCCTTTACCTCCCCTCCCGCATCCACATACATCCACATACCCTCACATACATACACCCGCACCCTCACACGCCCATAGCTGTTCCAGTTCACACAGTACTCGAAGTGTACATTCCCACCTCTCCTGGTCGCCACTACCTGTACCGGAAACCGGTTAAAAGTTCCCGCCACATTTCTGCATGATCTCATTTTCATATTAATAATAGCAAACCCGAATACCAGTGTTACACTGCTAATAACTATGCCTTATTCGGTGGATACATTATTTTAACCCCCCCCCCCACACACACACACACCCCCCAAAGAGAATCTTTTCTTTCTTGAAGATTTACACTGCCTATCATGAATAAGCCTAATATTATTGTTTTCACCGTTAGACAGTTGATGGTCTGAGAGCAACTGGACTTTGATGGTGATGTAAGTTATACACAATGCTGGAAATCCAAATTGGTAGAGGCGATGGCATGGGGAATCGAACCATGATGCTATGATCCCATGAAGTTAGATAATATATACAGAACTTCAAATCAGCCCGACCAATATAAAAGCTTAACACATTTTAGAGGTTATAGAGGCTTTACGGCACTTTGGGAACTAACCTGCCATGTAGCCATGTTCGGCTGCCACGGGGGTACGGTAAAACAAGACATTAGCACACTGTGAAGTCATCACCTTCTTTAGGTCTTTTTTTTTTTTTTTTTTTTTTTAAATGAATATTACCAGCTCAAATCTGTAGCTCAGAATATACACTTTTTCTTTACGGGTATAACTGTGTAGATTCAGATTTTCTAAGGGGGGGGGGGGGCGGTACACCCTAAAAACCCATCAAATAACGCGAAAATATACTTGTTAAAGTCACGTGAAATTAACGTAGCCCAGCAGGAGCTGCTTCTCCATCACCCCCTCTAAGTCTACCCCCCCCCCCCCCCCCCCACGGTGCCACCGATGGGAAGTTTCTGTTACCTGAAGCCATAAAGGGTTAGCACTGTTACCTGCAGTGTGCGAATGGGGGGGGGGGAGGGGGAAGTGGAGGGGGAGGGGGACCAGGAGTTAGGTCGGCGAGAAACATCTCTCCTCAGTAGAAATCCTGCGGCACCACACCACACCACACCACACCACACCACACCGCCACATCCCACATCACCAAACACACCACGCCACACCACCACATCCCACATCACCAAACACACCACACCACACCACCACATCCCACATCACCAAACACACGACATCACCATATCCCACATCACCAAACCACCACATCCCACCTCCCATCACACCACACCACACCACACCACACCACACCACACCATGCAACCCCACCACATCCCACGTCATCAAACAACCGCACCACTACATCCTACATCACCAAACACAGCACATCACCATATCCCACATCACCAAATCCCACATAACATCACACCACCACATCACCACACCAAGACACATCCCACTACCAAACCACACATCACCGCACACCACAGCACACCATCACACCACCACACCACATCACCAAGACACATCCCACTACCAAACCACACATCACCGCACACCACACACACCACATCTCATCTCACCACACCACCACATCCTACACCAAACATAACATCACCACACCACGCCACCACATCCCGTCTCACCCCACACACCACATTACGCCACACCACATCCCACATTCCCACACCACATGCTTGCCAAAGCTGATGTTACGTGTTTGCATTTCAAATATCTCAAAAGTTAGCCATTTAAAATAAAAGTTACTTCAAACTAAAATACCATAGATTATAACAATCAAATTAATATACTTATCTCAGAAAAATTATAGAAATTCAAAACCATCGGACTATGCAATTTTAAGTAATTCCAATATGTGATTAGTGGCAGCCACAACCCAGAAACCAGTAGTGTGTTGACCCTATTCGGAAGTGACATATTGCCTAAGGTCAATCGGATGCTTCATTTATCAGGAAGTGGACATGGAATAAGCTCTAGCATATCAAACAGAGCCTCTAGCTGATGTAAGCTATACATGCGCCAATAAATATTTAACATTCTTTTTCACCCAAACATAGAGGGTTCCAACTTTTCTCTAAAGCACAAAATCAAAATATAGTGCCTAGCTCAACTACCAGGATCCGATCAGTAACTCACAAACACGAAAGTTAAATATGGCGACGCTACAAGTTAGCATCAGTTCTAGCAGGTTTAAAATAAACTACTATAACAAACAAAAAACTCCACTGTGAACCTCCCTCCGGTATAAGATGTACACCACCACATAAGGGTTTTCACATAAGCCACATTCGCTAAAACGCGTTAAAAATCCCTGCGCTGTGAAACACGACTCAACATTCGGGTTTTTTCCTAGAGACCGCGCCGGGCTGATTTTCTTTGTATGAACCACGGCTTGTGGTGGAGGTTTTAGGGTAAATACCACCGAACAGACAGTGAAGCAGTAGAAACCCACCAGAGTTTGCGCAGTGAAAGCTGCCTTGAATGCTGAGGTCAGCAAAGTCAGGTGAAATCTGTCCGCTCAAACTCAAAGCGAGGTTTCCCTGAGATCCTACTGGGAAGTGTTGTAACAATAGGGCACATCACCCCTAGACAGGGACTCGAACCAAAGTTTCTATCATTCAAGGGTCAGTGTCGTACCCATTATCCCATCTAGACTCCCTGAGGCAATCCACCTCGTCACACCTACCTGTGTATGTGGTATTTCACAAGGTGAGGTCAGGGCAACTTATACTTTTGTAGTATTATAGCAGTCTGCATTGGTCTCTTAGGCAAGGACTCAGAAGTCCTATAGACAGGCAGACATAGATAGGGTAATTGCATCAGGGAGCATATATTATCTAATGGTTAGAACACTAACCCTAGAATGACGATAAGTTTGGGTTCAAAACCTCCTCTAGCCACACTGTTTCCCATTTGCAAAAATACCCCGATGACACTGACATCATGATCAGGATCCTGCACAAGCTACATGCTTCATCGTTGAACCTTGTGTATGGATATATATGTAAGTGAATTGCTTGTATGTGTGTAATCAGAAGCATAAAACAACTTATGAACATAACCCATTTAACAAACTTGTCATTCTAGGGGGACACATACAAGGATCCTAGATAGTCTAACAGTTAGGATGCTAGGATAGAAATGGCAAGAAGTGTGGATTTGAATCCTGTAACAGTAACTAACGCTTCCCACTTGCAACCCCCCCCCCCCCCACCAACCTCCACGGCCCTCAGAATTACATATACCCAGGTCTCACACTTCCATTACACACATAGGGTAGGTTCAACACCAGTCAGAGAGCATGGACAGCATCCTGGTCATGGAACCAATGTTGTGATAAATGCTGCAGAAAACGGAAGCACTATGCCTGGAATGGGACTCGAACCAACTTTCTGCCATTCCGGGACGAGCGCCCTAAGCATTTGACTATCAAGGCTTCCTAATGCAACCAACCTAAACTATCTATGTGTATGTGGCATTTCGCGGCACTGGAAACATTGTACTGCACTGGAAATCGGTATCAACAGATAGGCAGGCATACTCATAGTATCCTAGCAAGATCCTTCAGGGAACCTAATAAACTAAAAGGTCTCAGCACCTAAAGTCATGTTGTTCCTTAGATAACACACCAAAACAAAATGCTGCTACCTCGCCCGAGATTAGGGCGAAAGGAAGATGAATGGGACAACTGGTCCCGTGAGGCTTTGACATTCTGAATCAGATGTAATCGTTTTATTCATATAATATATATATATAGATCTATAGATAATGTATTATATATCGTTCTTTGGGACCGACTATATATGGTCCATTTAGCGAGGTGATCAGTATAGCGAGTTAGAATATGGTTCCAATGATTGTTGGGACCCAAATAAAGTGAACGATATAGGGTGCTCGATCTGTGGAGGTGGTTGGTTGGAGAGGTTTTACTATATATATATATTATTTACATTATATATCATACACATTATATACAATATATATAATACATTATATATATATTATAGATATTATATCCTATATCATCGTTCGAAATAGGTTGTCCGTGCCAAGTGAGAGTAGGCACAGACAAGCAGAATATGGCTTGAGCTTTTCCATTGGACAATGGAAAATTTACATTATTTACAACATTTGTTTTGTTTTAATTTATTTGTGTAGCTTTATTCCCATAACTTTAGAGATTAACTGAGATAATAAAGGTAAGTACTGTGGACAATTGAAAATTCAGACGGATGAGTAAAGATCACACCATACTTGCCTTAAGGACAAGTGACTTTTTGTGTGCTTTTTTCTACCACTATATATATCATAAATATGCACACACAAATCATTACTGGAGTTAATTTTTTTAATGAAAAGATTATTTATGCTATGACTGATTCTTCCGTTCATGTTAACTCAAACAAGCACAATTTAAAAAATATTAAACCTTGGTTATGTCATAATCCATGCTGCTCTTCGAGTTACCCCAAGTATGCAACTTTAAAATAAAATCTTGATCTTAAGCCGTGTTCACACGGGCAAAATGTGAAGCGAATCAGACAAATCGAATCAGGTGAGTCGAATTAGCCGCCCGTTCACACGGGCTGTACTTGGGCCGGAAATCGATGTCTGCGCATGAGCAAGCCCAGCCTGACCAGCGCCAGTCTTCGAATAAGCAAGGTCACCACTAGAGAGTGCGTTCGACCTAGATATGTATTTAATGATTCGTATTGGTTTGGAACGGTCAAAACTTCTGCTGGGCAGTGAAACCCTACAAATAAATGATGAAAAAAATATCTGTGCATAGATAGCGGTTTCATTAATTAAATTATATAATATGCGCTTTTGATCGACCGGAAAGTCAACAAACTAAGGTCTCGACTGCGCATGTGCGCTACGTCCTTAAGTAAGTCAGTTGCGTTCACACGGGCGATATAAACCGATTAAGATAATTCGATTCATATAAACCACCTACAGAGGTGGTTTATATTATCCGATTTATATGAATCGAATCAGCCCTAAACCGACTCAGACGCGCGTTCACACGCCAAATCTGAGCCGAACTAGGCAAATCGATTTATATGATTCGAATTAACTGCCCCGTGTGAACAGGGCTTTAGTGTATAAAAGACACTGCTCTCTGGGTTAACTCAAGGGGCAAATCATTTCCTAAGCATAACATTACATTTAAAATTTGTATTTGTTATCAATTATGTTTAACAAAAATTCACACCCACCCACAAAGCAGCACCTCACTGTCCTCGCAGAGGAGCTAGGTTCATCCATACATCTCATTCATCACACTGCGTAGTATTGTACATTCCGGGTATCAGCTCCTCTACCAACCATCAGTCCCTATCTAATCTATCAGAGAGTATTCAAACTGCCAGCCTTTAAGCTATCAGATAGCGGGTGTCAGGCTGTGCGCCTGAAGCCAGGACGCCGTTCCCACGATCGGCCGATGTGGGTTATCTCTAAGAGGAAGCCACACAGAGCGTGGGCTGAGCTGTGGCTAGGGGCGGGCCGGCGGGGTGAGCAACGCATCTGAATTGGGAGGAAGCCATAACAACTGGAAGCAGACCAAAAAGTGCACTGCCGATGAAGTATATGCAAGTAGAGATTTGTGACAAGTGCGATATCCTACGTGGACATCAATATTTCCAGGAGGAAGCCACAAAGAGTGCAGGCTGAGCTGCAGCCAGGGGGCGGGATGAGCAATGCGTCTGAATTGGAAGGAAGCCAGAGGGGCTCTGTGATGAAGCCATCTCAATTGGGAACAGGCCAAAAAGTGTGCTGCCAATGAATTGACGAGGTATATGCAAGTACAGATTTGCGACAAGTACGATATCCGATGTGAAGATCAACATCTCCAAGAGGAAGCCATGTGGAGGGTGGGCTGAGCTTCGGTCAGGGGGCGGGCTGAGCAACGTCTGAATTGGGAGGAAGCCAGAGTGGCTCCGTGATGAATCCATCTCAACTAGGAGAGGGCTAAAAAGTGCACTGATGAAACGATGAGGTGTACATAAGTAGAGACTTGCGATTAGTGCGATATCCTATGTGGGCATCAACATGTGGTAGCCAGTGACATGTGTTAACGCATCTGAATAGGGGTATTCCAAGTTCCGCTGGTCCCTCAGGATTGACTGAAGCTGCAACCCAGCATACTGGGACCAGTGGAACTCAGAATACCTGCATTGGGAGGAAGCCAGACTGGTGCGGCAATGAAACTATCTGAATTGGAACCTGGTCAGCCAAAAGTGGACTAACGACACAAAGCATATGCAAATGGGAATTAGCGACCTGGGCACTATCCTATGTGGGCATCAACATTCCCAATTTGACTAATCTTGATTATAGTATAACCCACAATGCTCTCTGCTAAACTGAAGGTGCAATCATTTCCTAAACATAACATTAAAGTTTCATTTTTTATCAATGTTTAAAAAAATGCACCCCACCCCCCCGAGCTACATAGCTGAACCTCGCCCTTTTTACAGGAGCTACGATCATCCATCACACTGTGTAGTACTGCACATTGCGGATATCAGCTCCTCAGCCAACCATCAGACCCTAACTGAAATTCTAGATATATCAATTGTTATGTTTTGAGGCTGTATACATTTTGTTTAATTAGCAATTGCTTTAAAAAAAATTCTTTATTATTAATACAATAGGACAAGGGCTGGTTGCTTTGGGGTTTATAATCAATATATCTGTTAATTAAGAAGAGGAAATTTAAACTTTGGATAATAGGTCATCCTCATTCCTCTACTCCGTACTCTATTCTAATTTCTAGTAATGCCGAGCACCTGACAAGGTAGCGACAAGTAGCAATTATTTAAGCTAAGATTCCATATATGTGGTATGCGGCAAGCAAATGTGGTATATGCGGCATAGATATATGCCAACCCCCAATAGCCGATGTTTACTTTTTGTGCTGGGGGATGGTTAAACAAACAAACACACCAAAAAAGTTACCCATAAAATTTTTTGGGGTTTTTCCTCCAAATTTGTGAAGGAAGATCAAAGTTACTATTGTTTTCTATGGCAAATGCAGCAGTATTCGCATTCGCACCGATAGGTCCATGGGTCGATCCATTTGCCGCATTCGCGTTCGTATTCGCATTCGGACTTATGGAAGCACCACTATTAATTTACATGCTTTTCGATTTTGTTGCCGCATTCGCATGCCACATACCGCGTATAAGGAATCTTAGCTTAAGTCATTGGTTTGACTTTGCCAGGGATTGAACCCATGACCTGACCAATGCATGGAAACTGGATGCTGAAATCATTCGGCATTCTCTTGTGATGTCGAGTGTCAGACAGCATATTTTTCACTACATTTTTCCGAGTCCATGTGCAGGTGTGTCAGGGGTAAGGTAAGTGTGGATTAACCATGATCTCACCAGCAGCATGCAGCAGAGACCGGGGTGAGATGTGAACCAACCTGTATGAGCGTATCACCAGCGACGGCAACCTGAGCCAACAACCAGTGAACAGGTGTGTGTGGCGCGTGAGGGATTGGAGTAGGGTGTCGGGTGCTGCCGAGAGCTGGCAGGGGAGGAGGGGGCGGGGGGGGGGGGGACACTCAAACTTATGTAAGACCTCCTATCCAGACAGGTCCAACCAAAAGCATTTGAATGTGGGGAGGAGTTGGTGGCAATGGGAGGGTGGGGGCCAGGGGGTTGCGGCGCGGGGGTGTATGTATATATATATATATACGGGTTGGGTTTTAAATGTTCTTTCTCCTCTCGAGCGGTTTGTTTCGGAAAATTCTAAATATATCCCAAACATTTATGTTTGTTAAATCAACAGACTCCAGATTCATGCTTGGGGCGGGCTAGGGTGACTATCAGTATGAGGTCAATAGGAGCGCCACCAGTACAACACAGTATTTGGTGATCGAGAACAAAATAGGCGACAATTTCTCGGTATTAATACTACCCTACTGCATTATACAGCACATGTGTATGTGTGTATGTGTGTATGAGTGAGTGAGTGAGTGAGTGTGTGTGTGTGTGTGTGTGTGTCTATGTATGTATGTATGTATGTATGTATGTATGTATGTATGTATGTATGTATGTATGTATGTATGTATGTATGTATGTATGTATGTATGTACGTATGTACGTACGTATGTATGTATGTATGTACGTACGTACTGTACTTAGATGACACCACACATAGCATCCGAGTAACAACTAACATGTATGTATGTATGTATGTATGTATGTATGTATGTATGAATGTATGTATGTATGTATGTATGTTGCATGTATGTATGTATGTATGTTGCATGTATGTATGTATGTATGTATGTATGTATGTATGTATGTTGTATGTATGTATGTATGTATGGATGGATGGATGGATGGATGGATGTATGCGTGTAGTGTATGTGTGTACGCGAGCATGCATTATGTATATATAACTAAGTATATACATGACATATGGACCTGAGTACATAAATACAGCATTATACATTTATGTATGTAGATATCTAGATAGCGAGATAGATAGATGAGCCTGTCTCAAAAGGTGATCACTCATTTTTTGTTTGTCCATTGTAAAGATTGACACAAAACAGCATAGAAACGGTTACACTGAAAACAGAAGGACATTTGCTTCAAATCAATATGTATTCTATTGGGGTCATGAAACACCATGTAAAAAACAAATCAGTTAATCCTGACCAAATGCATAGTATGTTGATCGTTACAATAGACAAAGTTTTGTTCCATATTGCTTAGCACCTTTTGAGAGAGTCTCAGATACACTTACAATTCCAAGGGAACAAGTGTAGTGGGAGGCCCTCGACTCCCTAGGTGAAATGCCACATACAGAGGTAGGCATATTATAGTTTATACTTACACTACGTTATAGATAAATACAGCCTACATAAATAGCTACTCTCCAATCAGTTCTCTTTGAATTTGAACAGCACCACACTTCATCTAGTCAGTTAACAAATCTCCGCCAGCGCACTCAACGACAAATGTAAGCACCCTAGAAATCCAGCCCGAGTGTTCAGCACTGAGATCCATATCACCACAGCTGATTACCGGCAGCCCGCCTTATCTGGTTAATTTACACTCCCCATAACCAGTTCCCAACCAGCCCCTTAACAGGCAGAGCCGGTGTAGGACGTTCAAAACACTACCCCGTTCAGAACACTACGGTAGTGTTTTGAACCTAGGTTCAAAACACTACCGTAGTGTTTTGAGCTTAGGTTCAAAACACTACTGTTAAGTTCAAAACACTACCCCTACGTACGTTGAAAACACTACCCAAGTTCAAAACACTTATGACACAGCAGTAGCATGATGTCGTGGTAAAGGTTTGGCATGGTGTCATCATATGACCTTAGATGTAGCTAGGGTGTAAAACAACAAAGCAACCGTTTGCCTAGTGTTCGCATAACGTTATTCCAGCGATGTCGACGTGCTTCTGACGTCGCCATAATATTGGAACACGCGCGTAACGCTTCCCGACGTCTCGCTAATATATGGCCCTGTCACACTACGACGTTTCTCACCGGCGACCCATCAGCGTTGAAAATCAAATTAAAGCGTCGAGAAACGTTAAACTTTTAGGGGAAATATGGGGAAATTGGACGTTGGCGCAGTGTCTCAGTGGCGTGTTATTAGCGCGCGGCCAAGGGTGTGGTAACGTATATCGGCGCGTTCTCTCTGTGTCTCTGTCTGTGTCTCTGTGTCTGTCTCTGTATGTGTCTCTGTATGTGTCTCTCTCTGTGTCTCTGTCTGTCTGTCTGTGTCTCTGTTTATGTGTCTATGTGTATGTGTCTCTGTCTCTGTCTGTGTCTGTGTCTCTGTTTGTGTCTCTGTCTGTGTCTCCGTCTGTCTGTGTCTGTGTCTGTCTGTGCCTGTGCCTCTGTCTCTCTCTCTGAGACACAGAGACACACACACAGAGACACACACATACACACACACAAATACACACAAAGAGACACAGAGACACACACACACAGACACAGAGACACACACAGACACAGACACACAGAGACAAAGATACATACACACAGACACAGAGACACACACACAGACACAAACACAGACACACACACACCAACGTGTGAGCAACGTCCCTCCAACGCGCTTAAAACGTGTGTCGACGTCTGCCTAACGTCATTGTCACGTCATCCCGACGTAACGGCTTGACGTCAAAAGTTTTGAACATGTTCAAAACCTTGACGCGCGCCGACGTAACACGACGTAACATGATGTAGCTCGACGTCAGTCTAACGTCATTATGATGTCATAATAATGTAACCCAACGTACGACAAGGTAATGACCAAATGTGATCACGTCAGGTTTAAGTTAACTCGTTACGTCGTAGCGTGACAGGGGTATAAAAAGTGACACACGTCGACGAGTGTTGGAGAGAAACGTCCGAGTGTTTGTTGTTGTTGTTTTGGGGAGTTTTCAGTCACATTGGTGCGCTGAAGGCTGCAAAGCTGCAGCACTGAATGGGCCTAAAGCAGTCCCATGTGGTCGGGAGTTGGCTTCCGGTGTGTAGTGATCAGAGGAATTGAGGGGGGGGGGAAGGAAAAAGGCAGCCTAAGAATCCAACCACAGTCCTCTGAGAGGGCCCGGGGAGGCTGGGTGGTTGGTGTAGTTTTACACCCCAGTAAGGCCCTAGGCCATACCAGGATGTGCACCGACTTGTAACAGCGCGCACGTCCGAGTGGGACTGCACCATAACGTAGCCTAACGTATCCATGAGTGTGCACTGTCACAAGTCGGTGCCCGCCCTAATAAATAGTAATATGACCTTAGATGTTGCTAGGACATAAAACAACAATCAACAACAACAACAACCCCTACTGCCCCACCTTACTGCATACTGCATCAGGCTACTACAAATGAAACTGAATATGCAGCATTTATAACATTTTTTTTAGAGTAGTGTTTTGAACTTAGGGGTAGTGTTTTGAACTTAATGATAGTGTTTTGAGCGTGGCCACAGTAGTGTTTTGAACCTACCTTCAACTAGGTTCAAAACACTACGGTAGTGTTTTGAACCTAGGTTCAAAACACTACCGTAGTGTTTTTGTGGGGTAGTGTTTTCAACTTACTACACCGGCAATGGATGTACACCACAAAGGAACCCATCTATCCAAATCTACCCCATCTCTGAATCCCAAATTAGTGCAGTCGCCGTTGAAGCAGCTATTTAGATGCGATTGGTTTTAAAGATCGGTTCACCTGATTTTAAATGTTGCTTTTTTTGTTGTTACACGATTATTCACTGAAACTTTACAAAATATTTGTAATAATGCACTTTGGACTAGGCCTGGAATACTGGGTTTAATCCTTCTGGATATATTAATCCACGCCTGATTTGGAGTTTAAAAAACCCTATCTGACGTCATGCAGAAAGGATGAGTGTAAGGCAGTCAAAGGGTTTCAAATTCACTATCAGTCAAAGTAGGTATTGTGCTGCTTTACTTGGGGAACTCTGTTCTAATGAACTGCTTCAGTATACCCCTTCTATATAAGCAGTGGTTCATGAGTCTAAATATTTTTCAACTCTCCTTTTATTTATGAACAAAATATTTCTTTATATTTAAAAAAAAAAAGGGGGGGGATAAGCATATCTAACTGTGTAAGTATTCTTGGTCTGTCACTCTAACAGCTGAATGGCCCTAATATTCACAGCTTGACTGCAGTGTCAGAGGGTAAGAGGGAGAGATGGGTAGGATAGCTGGAAGAGGGATATGGAGAAGGGGGGGGGGGGGGGGATAGGGGCATGGAGACAAAGGGTGGGGCGGGGTAGAGGAGAGAGAGGGACAGGAGCAGATGAGAGAGACGGCATAGGAGAGACGGGCGGAGGAGAGAGAGGGCAGAGGAGAGAAGGGCAGAGGAGAGAGAGGGAGAGGGAGATACGAGAGGGAAACGGGTAGGAGAGATAGTGAAGTGGAGAGGGGGGGGGAGAGGGAGAAAGGGAGAAGGGGAGAAGGAGAGAGGAAAAGACAGGAGAGAGCGGCCAGAAAACGCCTTCACCGCCAAATGCCGGTTCTTAGCAAAAGTAAACTAGTCTTTGATAGAAGTCCCTCCCCTATTCTATAGACAGTCAAACTTAGATGACACCACACATAGCACCCGAGTAACAATAACACACTGCGAGGATTCAATAAAATATTCCCATCCAATAGGGGTGAACAACAGCCGCGTTTAAATCTAAGCAAAATACTGCTGTGGTAAGAGTCCACTGTAAACAAACTGGTTCCAGCAAGCCATGTGTATCTATCTACATTGGTGTAGAGTTGATGAAATGCCCGAGAATGCCTCCATACCAAGATGGCAGCTACTGGATTCTCTCCAGTTAACTTGTAAAGTCTAATCTCCACGACTGCATCAATACTTCACTTTAAAAGTAATGAGCTATCAGAGATAAGTGTCTGAACAATACATTTAACATCTTAGATTGGGAATTAATGTGGCTATGCTTTCCTACACTTTTTCTATAGAACCATTCAGTAGCCCTGTTCACTAAATAATTCTGGGCTGCGGAAGTAAAGTTCTACGTGAGGATCTGTCCATAACAGAAATAGCCACAGATTTTCAACCCAAATTAAAACTGCAACAAAAACGCAATACTCATACTTTTATTTACAGCACCTTGAGATGAAATCTCACTGAGAATGATGGTCTGTATGGTTTCCTAGTGACCCAAGAGAATTTTCCACATGACTGAACAAGAATGTCTGGCGAACACCAGTGTAAATGGCACCCCATGGTTACAACCTTGGATGGTGTCCAATAGACATGCCACCGATGGAGTCTTGTGTTAGTTAATGTTGTTCT